>BLKR01015549.1:0-64422 GCA_011170035.1 Teleogryllus occipitalis
AGAAACTACACCAGCGTCAGCAGATGCGGCGTCAGCCAGGACAGGGGCAGCAGATGCGTCAGCGGGGGCAGAGGCAGCAGCGGCGTCAGTTGGTGCAGAGGCAACAGCTGAGATAGCAGATTCAGAGGCTACAGCAGTTCCAGCAGATGCGGGAGCCGGGGCAGAGGCAGCAGAGGCGTCAGCTGGTGCAGCGGCAATAGCAGAATCAGGTGCAGAAACTACAGCAGCGTCCGCAGATGCGGATGCTGCAGCGACGTTGGCCGGGGCAGAAGCAACAGCCTCGGCTGGTGCTGACGTGACATCGGCTTCAGGTTGTGCAGGGACGACAACAGTCTCAGCTGGTGCAGAGGCAGCACTAATGTCAGTTGGGGTAGAGGCGACCGCGGCGTCAACGGGTGCAGAGGCAGCAGCGGCATCATTTGGTGATGAAGTGACTGCGGGGTCAGCTGTTGAAGAGGCGACACCACCGTCAACTGGTGAAGAGGCATCAGCAGAGTCAGCAGGTGCAGAAACCACAGTTGCGTCAGCAGATGCCGAAGCAACAGCGGCATCAGCCGGGGCAGAGGCAGGTGATGCGTCAGCGGGCGCAGAGGCAACTGCCTGGGATGGTGCTGACGCCACATCGGCTTCAGGTTGTGCAGCAGTGACAATGGCTTCAGCTGGTGCAGAGGCAGCAGCAACGTCTGTTGGTGAAGAGGTGACAGCGGCGTCAATGGTTGCAGAGGCAGCAGTGGCGTCAGCAGGTGCTGAGGCGACAGCAGAGTCAGCTGGTGCTAAAGCGGCTGCGGCGTCAGCTGTTAAAGAGGCGACACTGCTCTCAGCTGGTACAGAGGCGACACCGCCGTCAACTGGTGAACCGGCAACAGCAGAGGAGTCAGCAGGTGCAGAAACTACAGCAGCGTCAGCAGATGCGGAAGCTACAGCGCCGTCAGCCGGGACAGGGGCTGAAGATGCATCAGCAGAGGCAGAGGCAACTGTATCGGCAGATGCTATCGCGACATTGGCTTCAGATTGTTCAGGGGCGACACCGGCCTCAGTGGCAGCAGCAACGTCATTTGGTGAAACGGTGACGACACCAACGGGTGCAGAGGCAGCAGCGGCATCAACTGCTGCAGAGGCAACAGCAGAGTCAGCAGGTGCAGAAACTACAGTAGCGTCAGCAGACGCGGGAGCTACCGCGGCGTCAGCCGGGACAGAGGCAGCAGAGGCGTCAGCGAGTGCAGAGGCAACTGCGTCTTCTGGTGCAGACGTGACATCGGCCTCAGGTTGTGGAGGTGCGACATCACCCTCAACTGGTGCAGAGGCAGCAGCACTGTCAGTTGGTGAAACAGTGACAGCGGCATCAACGGGTGCAGAGGAAGCAACGGCGTCAACTGCAGCAGAGGCTGCTGAGACAGCGGCGGGATCAACTGATGGAGATGCAGCAGCACCGTCAATTGGGGTGGAGGCGGAGGCGTCCACTGCTGCTGAGGGTGCTGCACTGTCAATTGTAGCTGTTGCTGGACCTGCGTCAACTGGTGAGGAGGCAGCGTTGGCATCTACTGATGAAGCCCCAGAAGCATCAGAAACGACAACAGGTGGAGGTACTGTACCTGCGTCAACCTCTCCTGGGGCCGCTGCGGCGGCGTCTACTGGTGCAGAGGCAACGGTTACGTCAGCTGGGGAAGAGACAGTGGCCGAGTCAACTTCTGCAGCTGCTGTTGCGGCGTCAATTGTTGCTAAATTTTCTGTTGCCGTTATTACTGGTCTTCCGTTTGCAGGTTCTGGTACGGAAGTTGTTATATCAACTATGCTGTTTGTGGTTTGTAAGCGTCCGTTCACCGATATAGCTTCTCCTTGTACTTGTGTGGCGTTGTTAGAAAGTGGAGATGCAAGTTCAATTGGTCCCACCGTTTCGGGGTCGAGAGGTATGGTAATTTCCGTTGGGGTAGCCGAATCTACTGAAACTTGAGTGACTTGCGCTTCCGGTTGTTGAATATCCGTTCCTAAAGGAGCAGTATTTACGTCTGTAAGAACAGCAGTAGTATCTAACGGTGCAGCATATCCTTCAGATGATACTTCGGTAACTGACAAGGATAGAGATTGAACTTCTGCAACGTCTGGTGCTGCTGTGGCAACAGTGGCATCTGCTGCTTCCTGTAATGCGTCAGCACTATTTCCTGCTGGTACAACATCTACAACATCAACAGTTGCGTCGGTTACCTCTACTCGTCCAGCAATATTCGTTGCGGTTGTTGCGTCAATCGCTGCTGCTGCTTCTGTAATTGCGTCACTTGTCGCTATGTTTTCATTAGCACTGACTTCAATAGCCGATGCAGATACTACAGAAGCTGCACCAATTGCTCCGGTATTTGCATTAGCTTCATTTGCATTTGTGTCACTTGGCTGAGAAGTGGCAGCTTCGTGCGTTAGAACCACCTCGGTGACTGTTACTACGGGTGCGTTTTCCTGAAAAGCGGCGGTAGACGCAGTAGTCTCTTGATCGATCGGGGCACTGGGAAGTAAGTCGGTAGCCAACGTAGTTTGTTCCCCAGCAGCTGCTTCTGGCAAAGGTCCGTTCCCACTTGACACTGAGGATTCAGCAGGTGCTGTAAGTACAGTGGTGGCTTCAATGGTGTCTCCTGCACTGCTGGACTGTGGGATGTTTATGGCTGGCTCGGGCAGAGGTCCGTTTCCACTTGACACGGGGGGTTCAGCAGTAGCTGCAGATAAAGTGGTGGCTTCAATATCATTAGCGTTGGGTTGTGGGGGGTTGGGTTGTGGGTCGCTGGAGACCGGATCTGGCAGAGGTCCATTCCCAATGGACACAGTCGATTCGGCGACAGTTGCAGGTACAGCGGTGACTTCAACAACATCTGATTCAGCGTTTGATTGCGGAACATTAGCGACCGGCTCGGGCAGAGGCTCGTTTACACTGGACACGGAGGATACAGCAGCAGCTGCGGATACAGTGGTGACCTCAACGATGTCTGCTTCTGCGTTGGGTTGCGGGACGCTGGTGACCGCTGCGGCATCAACTGCCAGCCCGCTGGCGACCGGAGCCACGTTGGCTGCCTGGGTCGGTCCAACCTCCGGCGGGAGCGTGGTCAGGAAGCGAGGGTCTTCGCAGATCAGAGGCGAGTTCTGGTCGCACACCAACCCCGGGGCGCACACTTGGAGCGGGCCTTGCGGGAAGGAGATACCCGTGGTGAAGTTGGTGAGGCACGTGTGGAAGTGCGTGCTGTTGAGACACGCGTGCCCGAACTCGTTGCACGAGTGGGTGCCGGCAGCAACTGCAGGACGTGCGTGTGTGGCCTGAAACAAGAAGAAGGAAATCTGTTGATGGGGCGCGGGTTTGGAGGGCGCCACGCTTGTCTGTGGCGTTGGTGGCATTATTGAACGTCATTTTATAAAATTTGGGTCCCATTTTAGTGGTAAAATAAAATGCCATTTTCTTGCTATTCAAGCATCCAATAGCCCTACATTACTTAAATTATTCTTCCCAATATCAAATAAAACTTCGAAGCGAAAATCATTATTTAAGAAACTTCTATAAAGCTTTCCTTATGTATTTATAAGCTATTCTTATATACCTGTGTTATCGCTTCTATAATTGCTACGTTCAATTCTGTTTTTCTTGTGTTACAAAAAGTGCGTGTAATGAAGGGATTTAAAAAAAGTTGATGTTAATGTGTTTTGACTTTCGAACGCTCGATTCGCTCGATTTACCTGGATAGCGATGAAGAATTGTAATAGAGATGAATTTATTTATAACTCATTGGCTTATTTTCAAAGATAAATTTCAATCTCAAATACTCTTATACACAAGTAACTACACTGCGAAAATCTATTAATGTAAAAGAATTGCAATGTTTGTTTGTCACTTAATCCGAAATCAGAATTTTGAGAAGTTTGGTGCTATTTAAATCTGGACTTAACGAAAATACATCTCCTTTATTAAACAGAAATGAATGACAGTACCAGGAGAATATTTTTCTGCATTATCATTGAATCCTATTGGATGAGGTAATTAACCAGAAATGTGAATTCACTTCAAATATTGATGTGAATGTAATGGAGAAAATTCTTACAAAAACATCTCTTTATGTATTCTTTCATTGAATAAACACCAGGCAAAATTTCAAAGATAATGTAAGTTCATGATAATATAAATTATATTATATATTCATAAACTAACCATGTTCATCGCATTATCCCAAAGAACGCACAAGTCTAACAATATTATTCCTGTTTATTTACCTGTATGTAATCCCATGTATTATCGTATCTCGACGCTGCGCCATTTTGTCATTGCATAACGTTGCACACAATGATACAGTATGTTCGCATTTCAGGAAGCTTTCCTCGAGAGGCGAAAGAATTTAAACCGAAAGAAAACATGTTCGTCACGTTGACAAGCTCGGCACACCGTTATCAGCAAACCTCTCGCGTCACTGGGCGCGCATAAATCTACGAAGAAACTGCCTGCGTCGGAACTTTTTGACAAAGAGCGTTCGTTACGAAGCTTCTGACAGCGACTTTCCGTAACATTTTTGCGTTAATTATGTAGAAAGAGTCCCAATTAAAAAGTTTGAAGGACGGTTTGAGAATCACGACTTTCCGCCAGTCGTAAACGCGTAGTTGCTAATCGGCCGTTTCTTTTGCTTCCAAGAAGCATACTGCCGCCTTTACCGTTTCCTTTGAAGTCGTCACTCTTTGTATGATGCGACTAAATTCTATTTGACCCATTTCAACGAAAAATTAAGAGTGAAGTGAGATGGTATAATGTTGATAGCTGAAAAAGTAATATCGGGGAAGTGAAAACTGCTCCACAGATTCTCAAAACTTAAAAAAGAAGAATGAATTATTTCCGATGAAACTTTAGCTGTAAATATTCTTCTATGGTCCAATTTTACTTAATACAATTTTTCTTCAATTTAGGTTTTGGTCCACTGATGGAATAAAAATGTTGATTTCACACACACAGATATATACCAGTTCTAATACTTTGGGAACATTTGAACATGTTTGGAGAAACAATTCCTGTACCTTCCTGTCCATTCGAACTATTCCTGTACTTTCGCGATTCATTTAATGTTACTGAGGTAATTGATAATGTTAGAAAAACATAAGTGGACTGATTGAAAACATCGTGCAATGTTGAGTACACAGCTTCTTGTTATGAAGTAAATCCTATTTTTGTTCATGGTATTAATCAGGAAAGTGAATTCAAGGTCTCCTTCTTATTTACTATTTAATAGTAAATTCTTACTTCTTATAATTTCAAATATAAAGCATTTTACATTCCTTTAATGGCTAGTCAGAAGGTTATCAAGCTATTACCAGCGTATAAAACTCACAAGCCTCCATCTCTATTTTGGAATCCTTTAGAGAACCACTAAGGACATATTCCAACTTACATTAAGATTTATTGAGAAAAATTCTGCAAATACCGAAATTGTGGAAATCAGAAATCATTATCAAGCCTCGGTAATGAAAAATAGATAAATCTTGTTCCAATATAAAGTAAATCATTTTAACACGTGTAGTTAGAATCCATGTTTTGTGAGACCTTGAAACCGAAAAATTGATTGACTCCAAAAGTCTGTCTACCTGTGTCCGACCGTCTATCTATGCGTTTTTCTGTTTGTCTGTCTGACTATCCGTCTGTGGACAACGCTAGCGCCTAAACGATTCAGTCGATTTTCTCCAAAATTGATATTCCGCGATCGATTTAAATGTATTGGAGGTCCTGCGAGTTTGAAACGGATATTTCAATTCCAGGGGGTATTTTACACGAAGCATCATTTACATTCACAAAATTTTCTGAAAAATTACTCCAAATTATTGGATTCAACTTTCTCCTCGGATGGGGAAAAGAAAGCTTACAAGAATGACGCATATTTCACTTTCGTTAAAATTAATAATTTTTCGAAAATTGCCAAAACTTTTCGGCATTTTCCTACAACCACAATATTGAAGGTAGAGATTTTTTTCTTAATGGGATCTGTTTTATGAAAACAGATCTGGAAATAATGTGTTGTATAATTTTTCAAAAATATGAATGAACTTTGGGTGAAATGTAGGTAATTTTTAAACAATTATTTCCTCAAAAAGTCGGCAAGTGCGACGCTAGTCTCATTGTCGGCGAAATCTCTGTATTTTCGAAACTTGCAGAAGATAATGTTCCAAAAATTAAAATTTGAAGATAGATATTATTGTCTTAAACCCAATCTGTTCTAAAATATCAGCACTTTAAAATAGGTCATGAACAATTTTTTGAAAAAAAAGAGTAGATTTCTCGAAATGTATGCTTGAAGTTAAACCGCTCCAAATTTATTCTTCAAATTTTTTCACGGGAAACAGGGGACGATTAAAATAACGGTTAAAACGGTTAATAACGATTAAAATAACATTTCTCTTGAACTCTCTGAATTTTAGAAAATTGCAAATTTAGAAATAATGCGAGAAAGTATATGAATTTGAAGCACCCTCATTTTTCGAATTTTTTCTGTGACACATGGATCCCTTAGAAGGGGGCCCTGAAGCAATTTATTATTTTGCTTAAGGGGCTACCGGTCATAGAAATTTGGGAACATCAATCAATAATTTTGATGTCGCAGCAATGTTCGCACCTGGAGCCCAAGATAGAGTTGCTCAAATCCTTTTGGCCTTCGATTCCGCCATTTAAATCTAGCTAAAGTGTGTGCATCTTATGTGTGAACAATTGTGGGTGAGTTGAGAACGACTAATTGACCCAAAACCAATGTTAATGTACTCGACAATGCCTTCGGTTGGTATGGTGGTTGGCCTGGCGGGGCATTGGATGGAGGGTGAAGCGCTTACCGTGGCGGCGAGCAGCAGCAGGAGCAGCGCGGCGGCGAGCAGCGCGGCGCGGGTCTTGGTGGGGCGCGCCATGTTGGCGTGGCGCTGGAGGCCTGGGGTGGGGCCTCGGGGGTGGCCTGGTGGCGGTGGCTGGGTCGGCGCCGAAGTGCTTGTGGCGGGGCGGGGCGCCGCCGGGCCTCATATACGCGTCCCTTATCAGCCGCCTCCGCGAGTGGAGCCTCCACCCCGCCGCCGCGGCGCCCTTCGACCTTCGCGCGCTCCCGGATGCGCCGAGCGCTTTGCAGCTCTGCACCTGCTTCTTCTTATTCTCATTACTCTTCGCCTTGAAGCGTTTAACCGTAGTTCCTTTCAACACTTACTGATTCTTCCATCTTCATTTAGATCGTGCAACTGTGCCATTTCTTTTAGGTTCCTTTTGTGATTTCTTTAGGTATTCTTTAATTATGGATTTTCTCTACGGGGTTTACCCAGGTTCTTTCTATTCTCGTATTTTGTAATTACATTACGTATCATTAATTAATTTCTTATATCTTCCTTTCTTATACTATCTCCTCGATAAAAGCCCATATAGATTTCAGCAACTCTATTTCAGAGTCCTGAATGCTACAGCAGGATTTGGTATTCTGTACCCGCGTTTCGCTTCCATAAAGATCAGTTGAAAGACCTCGTGGTTTATAAAATTTTAAGACGGTGATTTTTTGCTTTATTTCTTAGTATTATTTTAATCCATTGGCCACTCGGTACGCGCAGTTTGAGTCTTGAGGGAATAACATAATGGAGTATTGTTGTTTTTTTCTTTTTGAATCAAAATCCAAAGTTATTCATTTCGAACTTTCCCCGAGTTTCATAGAAACATTTCATATGACCGTATTCCTTAGCTTTCTGCGCGCATTGGAAACTAGAAATATATATATATATATATATATATATATATATATATATATATATATATATATATATATATATATCGGTAATAGGAGAAAATTGCGAGAGAACTCTGGCATCTAAACGGATGCAAAAGTTCCTTCTGTACGTTATGATCTCAAGATCTTGGAAGAAACAATATTAAATTTAATAATATGTCTTAGTTTTGCAGAACTTCCGTATCTCAAATGCAATAATTAATCTCAGTGTACCATGCAGAAGTGGCTGCGGAACGCAAACCAACTCTTACTTCCTTAATCTGTTCTAAGTCCCATCCTTAGGTCCTGGAATTGACCTTATTTTTCGCTTCCATATCTCACATTGTCCATGAAGAGACTCTAAACAGTATTGCAAGTACGAACGCCGATGGTGAACAAGGTTCAAACTAGACTGAAGCTCAATTAGAAATAATGTAAAGAATTGTTTAGTTACTCTTTTAACATGCTTTCAAATATTTGGGCAACGTGGCTGCTACATGCCCCTAGAATCGATATATTCTTACCAAAAAGTAATTTCCTTTCAATCCAAAATAACAAAAAATGTTTTTTTTAAATTCTTGTGTTCATTATACTAACAGAGGAGAGCAATTGTACTTTGGCAGACATAACGTATTTAGTAGTTATCTTTGATTTTATTTCTTCTTTTATTCATCATTCATTAATATATTAAATAACATTAATTACAAACCTAGAATATTATAATGAAATGAAAATAAAATTAATTGGCAATTCCTAAAGAGCCTCCTAGTTTCAAACCAAAAGCTTCCAATTGAAAGACCATTCGGGAGCGAAGAGCTTGCCCCTCTGGAGCGGTGTCATGCTGGGGGAGATATCTGTAGGGGAAACTACCCGCAAGCAAACATGTACATCGGCGCCGGATCTCACTGTCCAGCGGGGGAGGAACAGCGCCACCTTTAGCCATGAAAACACTCACAACGGTACTAATGACCATAGTAGTTAACGTGCCCGAAAACAATCAATCATTATTAGAGAGACAGGACAACCGCTGCCAAGTTTCTTGTGCATTTCATGGACTTGTTGCTAGAATCGCATCAACTTAATTAGTGCACTTGGATAGAAAGCGATTCCAGCGATGACTAATCAATATTTCAATATTAACTAATTATATTGTAAAAAAATCAATGGTACATGTCGAACTTTTATTATTTATTTATGATTTATTTATGTTTTGAGGCATACAGCCTCACTCTCGTGAGGAAAGAGGAACATGATAAATCGATGGACGGAAGAACTTTGGTGGTCGAATACACTTTCTCTGAAATAGCGTGGAATATTGTGAGAATCCAGTTGAAATTCACACTTGGTATCATAGTTTGTTTGTTTGTGGGGGAACATATTCATCTCATGAACTAAATGAATCGTCGACAGGAAAACCTCTCGCAAATTGTTTCTCACCCAATGACGCCAGATCTTCACTACCTGTGACGTATGTAGAACAACACGTTTCAATCTCCAGAAAGAAAAGCTTTGACGCACGCGGTGCGAGAGCTGGGGGAAGAAGGTGAATAAGATCGGCCAATGTACTGAATCGTTTCTACGCACCAGGGCGTCGCAGAAATTCCTCACTCCAGTGCATCCGTGTTTAGGGATTGTTGACAAACCGCCCGCTGGGGAGGTGGCAGTGTGACCTCGCGCGTCAACGCTTTGGGTGGCGTGAGGGCTGAGACGATGGCAGGTTGGGAGGCTGCGAGGTAAACAAGCGGCACACGCGCGCGCGCATGACCCGGCGTCTCACGCACGCCTCACGCTTCACGGCGGGGCGGGGGCGGGGGCGGGGGCGACGGGGCGCGCGAAGAGATGGCAGCGCATAGGAATCCTCTCTCATTCAGCCGAGACGACGCTTTGCGTCAGACTCCAAATAATCCAATGCGACATTTCCACGCTCACAATGTGACGTGCATGAAGCGTGTGAAAGTCGGAATACTATGAAGATGGTATGACGTTAATAGCAATGTGACATTAAATACTCAAAGTATGAGGAATTGTTTGAGAGCTATGTGTCTAATGTAGCCTCCATAAGCTTCAATTGGATTTTTTGTTGAAATAGTGGAAGTGGTATTGTCTTAAAGTGCAGGGAGGCAATGAGATGACGTCGTTCCGTAGCCAGACATTCTCATCGCGGCCGTCGGTGGGTCACCTCAATCAATGCGTATACTGACCGTGATGGCTTAGAAATACGTTATAAGAGTTATTAGTATGAATATGAGGTATGCAGACGATGAGATGGCTTAGTGTCAAGAATCGTTGCCACTGTAGAGTCGCTCACCGGAAGGTCCTAGGGTTCGAGTCCACAGGGCGAATTTTCGCCTCTAGCTATATGTATAGTTAGTTCAAATTCAGTCGTTGTCAGTCGCGAGAATTCTAGCTGACGGCTGCCATGAATGGCAGTTTTTAGTGTGTTCTCCGATCAATATTGAACGAATATCACTCAATACCTTAAAAACGGGGCACAAACCGCGCGCGATCATCCCTTTCGTGTCTCTATTCACTCATCCTCTCTTAAACACAATTTCACAATTACTCCCTACACTACCAAACATGTAGGAAGACCATTCGGAGGACAAGTCTGTGGTGGGTCCTTACAGGGATATCTGGAGAGGGAATTCCCAAGCCGGTGAAGGGGTAAATGTTGGAACTCAACCCAGTGGGAGACAAATACTGCCACCTCTCATCGTACAAGAATATGCTTTACACTCACAGGACTAACTATCACAGTAGTTAACGTGCCAGGAATCAGAAAATATTGTTACCCATGGAGAAAATAGTCAAATGAAAGCAGAGAAAATGAAGGACCTCGAGAAAAACATGCTGTGATTATACGGATTATCCATCACAAGTTCTACATAAGCAGGATTTGAAACCGGGGACCGAGAGGACGAAAGACTGCCAGTCGTAGGTGCACCAGTCGTCAGATACCAGGCGAAGGTCACCAACACAATATTTGTGTGCTTTATGTCAATATCATTATGACAAAATCAAAAATTGCCAAAAAAATGACAGTGAATGGTGTAATATAGCAGAAAATGACTATGTTTCAAGAATGAGAGATTTGTCCATGATTGGATATCCAAATCATACTCAGTAATGCAAGTTAATCGTATTAATTTTATAACAGTGATCAGTTATTTTGTGTGTATATACATAGGGTGGAACAACTAAGTGATAACACTCCTCGTATCTCCTCAACCGTGTGAGGAGATACGAAGATGTCGTTTAGACAGTTGATTGCACAAACAGGGGCTACATGAGTACATCATACGTCGTCCTTGTACTATTATTTACTACGAAGATTTAAGATCAATTTTATTTTTTTAATGGAATCCTATGCTAATTTTAGCGAATCGTAATGGACTTAAAAAAAACTATTTCAAATATGTGTATATCGCTGAGAAACTAAAGGAAAATGTCTCGTGAATGGTTTTGCCTGCTTTCCGAAAACGCTCAAAGGCCACGTTCTGCGAGTAGATATCAGGTCGGAGACCTGGAGTATAAAATGCGCCGCTGAGGTAATGAAGGCGCACATCCACCAGTTTCTTAGAGCATTCATCTCTTCTGATTATTATGATTAATAAGATATTGTTTACTTATTTGTGAATTATTTACTTAAATATATTATTGTTGTCACATTATTGTTGTCAATATATTATTGTTGTCAAAATAACAGAATAGTATTTGCGTGATTAAACAAGAACTTCCCGGAATACGGTATGCAGCTTCCGAGTTTTCCTTAGACGAAGTCATCTTTCCCCAAAATTAGCATAGAAGAAAGTAGTTGTTAATGTGCTCAAGTAAATAACCGCGTTTGTCTAAAGGACGGACTCGCGAAGTTCCCCATTTAGTCAGCAGGAAAGGGCGAATGGAAAATCACAGCTTCAATGGAAAAATACGTTACAAAAACACATCAATTTCTAAAAAACGATTAGCTTAAATACGAAGATGTACACATATTTAAAATCGTCTTTTTTAAGCCCGTTACGATAAGCCAAAATTTAACATAGGATTACATTTAAGAAACAAACTTCACCTTCTCTCTTCGTAGTAAATAATAGTACAAGGACGAAGTATGCTGTACTCAGGTCGTCCCTGTTTATGCAATCGACTCTCCAGACGACATCTTCGTATCTGGCACGGTTGAGGAGATACCACTGTTGGAGACCACGGTTGAGGAGATACCAGGTGTTATCACTTGCTGTTCCATCCTGTGTATTAGAATCTAGGAAAATGTTGCCGTAATGTTTACTACGGCTTGTAGACTATTGCAAATATACTCGACTTTTAAATATCGACCCGAAACTAGAAAATGTTGATCTCTTTTGGAAAAGGACATCAGATGTTAATCTCATGCCCGGTAAAATATGACATTTTCCTGAATTAACGAAAGTTAGAACGTACGTTCCTTTGCACGATTCGCCTTCTTCACTCACGCTCTTCTATTCAAATAAATTCATTACCCTAGCTATATCTAAACGGCTTTAAAGATCTCTTCCCTCAGAAATCAATGAGATTTTTACTTTCTCGCCCTTACGAAGGACTTCTTACGAAGCACTTCGTAAGAAGAGAAAGTTATTTAATTGTTCGCCGAAAAATGGCGATTTTTCGGCAGAAAAACTCTTAGTAACGAAAAAGTGGATAAATCCTGTTTCTAAATATAGAAAAAGGTTCTTTAACACGTGGTGTAACCAGAATCCATGTTTTGTGGATCCCTGATAGCGCAAAATCTAGTGTCGGAAAAACGTCTGACTGTGTGTCCGTCTGAGGCCAACGCTAGCGTCTAAACATATTTGCCGATTTTCTCCAAAATTGATATTCTCTTATCAATCTCAACGAAGGCTTTGGGAGTTTCAAATGAATATTTTGATTTTTGAGGCTTTTTTACTTGAAGCGGACATTTACGTTTTCTGCCCGATTTCGACCCATACGGCGATTCTGTGGAGTAGTGGCATGAGTTTCGGCAAGTTAAGGCTCACTAACTAAGATTGGATCTTGGAGCGTAAATTAAAGTTTAACTGCTTGAAAACCTTTGCAGGATTTTGTAGAAGTTTAATATTTTAGCAGTTAAAAATAACGCAAAAAAGTATGTGCTTTTGCAGCACCACTAGTTTCTTCTTACAGGAGTCTCGCAACTATCACCTTTACCCGTAACTCTGATGTCTGAGACAGATCAATTTGGAAGGACTACGCGAGAATGGGGGACTGTGCCTCGCGTGATATAAATGGAGGTCGGCAGGGTGAGGAAAGAAAATTTCGCACGCGGTCTTTGGCCTTTGGCGGTATGATCACCCCTCTTCCCCCGGCTTCTACTTCAGTTTGAATGAAAATGGCATCGTAAATAATCAAAGTAGCTGCACTCTTGAAAACTCATTCAGGATGTAGCATCGTTCGATCCAGGTATTTAGCTTAAAAGTCGAAAACCCTCCTGTCGAATTGGAAAGATCTCCAACGAAGCGCCGGCTGATTTAACTCAAGAGTCATAATTGCCGCTGTCTCTGCAGTGTTTGTGACTCAGGAGGTCCTAGGGTTCGAGTTCCGACTGGGAAGGTGTTTTGCCATTAGCTAGGTCGAATTCAATCTCCGTCTGGAGAATTCTAGCGGAGGCTGCTCTGATAGGTAGTTTTACGTCCTTTTTCCGATCAATACCAGGTGAATGCCGGAGCAGGACTCTAACAGACGGTCCACGGACCGCGCACGATCTTTCCTTCCTCTTTCTCGTCCCATTCTCACCTCTTATTTACACACACACTTATATGTACTATTCTGCCACACAAGTCAGGAGATCATTTAGGTGCTCAGAGCTCGTACGGGTGGGATGGTGCCCGCTTGAGATAAATACCTAGAAGGAAGAAATCACTGGACCTCACCTTCCAATGGGGAATGGAACACCGCAACCTCCCGCGATAAAACATTCACTGAACTGACGGGACTAAGAACAATAGCAGTTGACGTGCCCGGTAACATCAATCGAACGAAACGTTACTTACATAAATGCATAATCTGTCGCTTCCGGCTTTATTTCGAATTTAGAGTGAAAATACTAAAATTAATAATATATATGAATTAATCGAGAATAATTGAAAACAAAGCCGTAAGGATGCTAGTCACGATAAAAACAACGTATTTTTTGTGTTAAGACGACAGTTACGACATGCAGCTGGTTAACTGGTACAAACAAAGTTGAAGGACTCCGGGATTGTAGGATATATACTTTATTTTCATTGAGCTTCATTGGGTTCCCAAATTCTTCATTCTCATTCAACCTCCATGTAATCTCATCTACACCTCGTAGGCACGGATAAAGCGTCCTCTTTTCACAGAAATACTTAGCTCTAATCTGCACAGAGATCCTACGCAAACTAGTTCCCTCCGCTTGCTCCGTGCATTTCGTTGAGAAAGCGGATACAGACGTCGAGGACTAAGTTCTGGCCAATCACCGCGTGCCACGTCACAAACAGTTGCGCAACGTGTGCCTCCGGGAATTCACCGCGGGCATGTGGCCTTGGAGAGAGCACACGCGCACTTGTTTTGGTCCACGTGTCTGATAGAGTTCACACGCAGCTGTGAGATTTCGGTAGCATACGACATACCTTCTGAAAATGTAATAAGAAAATATAAACATTTTCATATTAAGTGCGTGAAGTGGGAGTTTTTTTAAATAGTCCAGATTTAATTTTTTGCCGAGAATTTTTGGGGCGAGAAATGTTTTTTTACAACTACACAAATTCTAATATTTGAAAAAGTGATTTTATTTTGAAATAAGATGTTTTGTATTTTGGAGAATAGCAGTGTATTACATAGAGCTTCGAATGCAGAACACTTACAATGGGATACATCTGTTTACTGCATTATATTTCTACAAGTGAAGTGCTCTTTATCACGGCAACAAGACAGTTGTCTTGACCGTCTTTTTTAATGAATATTTAAGAATTGACTACTTTAAGAGTAGATAGCATCGTGCCGAATCCGCCATCTGCAGAAAAAAATAGGTTAACTGCACTGCTTTTCACGTTTTGAAAGCTTATGGACAATTCGCGCGTTGTTGCCAACACGTTTGCTTGCCAGCTCGCTCGAGAATTGTCAGAATCACGGCTACCTTCCTCAACATGTGTCTACTCAAAAAACGTTTATAAGCACGCTGATTATTATTATTATTATTATTATTATTATTATTATTATTATTAAAGCCACATTTTTATTAGCATAAGTATCTAATACAAGGGACCCTTTACATGTATTCTTTTTTAAAACGAAAATATTTTCGTTAATTGTTGATTGTGCCCTCAAATATTGATTTATTAATTTGCACAAACAACGATACACTATTACCAACGTTTATTCAATTTTCATCTAAGTACACTGTTCCTTTTCTGATTTCTAAACCGTCGCATTTTTCGTAGATATAAATTTCGCCTCAATATTATACCATTATATCATTAGAGCCTTTTTTCTCGCTTTTAAAATTTAAATCCCATTTCAATCAATAATCCAAGAATTGTAGAATATTTAGAATTGTGTTAATGTTATCATTAACATCTTTCATTACACACACACACACACACACACACACAATTGTTGCAGGATTTTTTTAAAAATAGAAACGATTGGAATTTGAGATATGCCGTATGTAGAAAACGGTCGTACTTTCCTTCCTTGTAATTTACCTTGGTATACTTCAGCCCAGTTAACTTTATTTTTCTCTGAATTGTTATTTGTACTACATTATCATTTTCCTTTTCCATCCTACAAAAGAAAAGTCTGCTGATGCCTATTGCTCCGAAAAATTCATTCAAACTATTGACTCCGTATTTCCCTGTTTCACATTTAAGTTCTCGAATACTTAAAAAAAATAATTCACCACTTTTAATTATTTCACTCTTTACCCTGCTATCCATTTTGATCTCTTAAAATTAACACACTACACGATAGACTAAATTAGGTAGATACAATTGACTACAGTTGTAGTGAACTTCTGGGAACTCACATTTTTTGTCGCTATATCAGAGTTTAACTACATCCAATAATGTCAAAATTAAATATAATTTCTCCACAAACGTTGATTTTATTAATATAGATGCGAAAAATACATTAAAATTTCAATATCTTTATTTGACATTAAAAAATCAATTATTTTCAATTGATTCGAATATTTTTCATCAGTAAAATCTCGAAACCTTTCTCCGGAGTTCGTGTTCTCTACATATTTGATTCGAAGACATTTGGGCGATGATAGAAAACAATTTCTTCACTTTCCCCAAAACTCTGTCGTTGAAAAGCTTTTAATTGGACTTCAAGAACGATAATATCCCTGCGACGATATATTCCAATGCACAAACATTCACACATATTCGTTGACAATTTATATACATATTTGACGTGTTGGTAAAATAAAAGAATTTCCCGCAGCGAAAGAAACTGAAATATTGTATAGATTTTTTCCAAAATAATTTTACCAATTTTTGGATGTGTTTTAAAGGTTTCAGGAAAAAGGCGTTTAAAAGTCAGTTTCGCAAAAATCCAGCATTTTCATTATTTTATTTAAAAAGCAACTGAATGACTTTATGATTACAATTGTGACATACCGATATGTCACATGAAAATAAACTAACATTTATTTGTAGACTATATGGTGGAACATGCATTAGGAAATATCACAAGAGCAAGGGCTTAGCAACGACCGTGAATAAACAATGTAGTTTTTGTTTTTTGTAAATGCATTAAGAGGTGGCTGGATGCCAAAAGTAGAAAATTTGGGATTGGGCGAAGAAGTTTAGACGATCGAAAGGTCAGCTACACCAAAATATAACGAACGTATGGATTGGCTGGGTGAGAGAAGGACGGTCAAATGTTATGAAAAAAGAGAAGGTAGTAATACGAAGTCTTCGAGGGGTGAATCATGCAGGAAGATTTCATTCTGACCGGCATCGCGTGTCTGAACTGATCGTAGGTTCGTGAGAGGGAGCGAGTGTAGTGCATATAGTCAGAGTCGGGTTATCAGATCGTGAAATTTTAAGGACAGTAAATGATATTGCAGATATTGCATGTGGAAGTAATATTGATGCATAAATTGGGACTTTGTCGGGAGTGGTAATCGAGTAATAGATTTCGGGACTATGTCATAGGACGTAATCGGGACTGATAATTTTGATAGTTTGAGACCAGCTTGGATAGGGGCAGAAGAGGATTTCTTGGGACTTTGGACTACGGCAAGCTCGCAAGATATTTCGACTGAGAAATCTACGAGGGACATCAACGAAGAATAGATAAGTTAACCGCGGTATAAAACTGTAAATTCAAAGATATCTTGATCAAAGGCCTAACATCAAATCATTTATTAAATTCACTAAATTGTTTGCTAAAAAGGTAACAATAAACTTTGTTAAATTTTGTTCTTTAGAAAAGAAAGTGATCTTTCATTTAGTCAATCCAAACAGAAATGAACTAGAAATATAGAATCATTCTATTTCAGATTCCCAGCTGCGCTGTATAGTCAGCGGATCCTATAATCCATTA
Organism: Teleogryllus occipitalis; assembly: GCA_011170035.1. Taxonomy (NCBI): domain Eukaryota; kingdom Metazoa; phylum Arthropoda; class Insecta; order Orthoptera; family Gryllidae; genus Teleogryllus; species Teleogryllus occipitalis. The sequence continues at coordinate 17,274 of BLKR01015549.1, forward strand.
TAAAGGTAATAAGGATTATAATATATCGTGACCCATTGACCCAGCAAGCCGGACGCTAAGATCTTTGCAAGATATTAATGTAGAGAAATTTTGTATATCTCACCATCGTGTTCCTCGTAATTTTTTCTAAAGGGCTATATTTTTTTCCACTTATTTTTGCAACAATCGATATGGCAACAGTGCACGAGATTCTTCCATTAGATTAAGATTGTCCATAAGAGCACATTGTGGCTTCTCAACGTGAAAAGAGTGTAATTAGTTGAGACGATTCTAACAAATACCTATTTATCCTCACTGATGGGTTTTAATTGAATGAATGTTTGTGTCTTCCCTTTCCTCAATGATGGGTTTTAATCCCCTTGAGATCATGAATGCTTGTCTTCCCTTTCATGTGTCGGGTTGCAGATTGCTTCACTAATCACTTCGCTTCTCGGAATGCGAAGAACCCGCACGATGTTCGTGGGATCAATAGGATGACTGGCTTACACTGGGAACATTTCTAATAAAGAAAGAAAAATATTTGAAGTACCTTTCTCGATAATTTAATTTGAAACATTTTCCAACACAGATTTTGAGGCTCTAGAAAATCTATTGAAATAAAAATAATTTTTGCCAAAACAATGAGCTGGTTAATTTGTACGGTTTGTATTGCAATGTTATTCATCTGCAAGGCTTGTAAGTGCTTTATGTAAACAGAAATCCTGATTGTTTTTACATTTTTTAATTTTATTTTTGACCATGCTGATAAACGAGTAATGTGAAGTTCAATGCGTAACATGTGTGATTTATCATGTCTTTGTTAATTCACCGTGGTTTCTACTAATATTATTTATAAATTATGCTTTAATTATCAAGAATAATCTAAAATAATTTATAATAAAATCTGATTACAAATTATATTCACTAAAAACTTATTTCGAGTGCCAAACTGCGTTGGAAGCCAGCACAATGCTAAAATAATTTAAAATTGATATTATTTTGTCACTTCAATTTTAACAAACTTTATTTAATTACCATACTATGCAGAGTAAGTTGTTTAAGACACTAATTTGCAATTCACACAACTTACTGCGCTCTTACTTTTCAGTTGCAAATATCAAATAAGAAAAATGTGATAATGAAGAATAAATTTCTGGACTCTGTTGTGGACAACGGCCGTTGAGAATGCGTTGCTTGCTGCGCAGAAGGCTCAGCGATTGCGGGGAGGCCGCGCGTGGGCGAACGCTCCTGGAGCCGCGCTCGCTTATCTCGGCCTACGTACGGAAGGCTTATCTAAGTCAGGAGATCAAGCACCGACAACAATAATAATAGTTAAATAGAACGAGAAGCGAGATTTAAAAGTCAGTACTTCCTCTTCCCACTTTGCCATTTTTGCTTTGTGAACCAGTTTCTTAGCTTAAATTAACCTGTAGAAATACCTGGCTCCTTTTCATTTTTGGTAAATTATTTCACCATCAAGCGTAGGTAAAATAAGTTATATGTTGGAGTGTGAGAAAGTTGAAATACGCGTAAATTTGTATGCATATTGCGCCACTTTTGTGTCACTGATGACATTATACTACGAATACGATTTTGTAGTTTTTGTAAAGTTGCCTAGAATGTAATGATTACGTAGAGAATTTGCTTTGGAAACGATGCCACACATGCGTATAGATGTATGGATGAGATTTTCACGAAAATTGACTTGTAATCAGAGGTAAACTTGAAATCAGAGATATATCCACGTTTTCTATCCCTCCTGAGTCAGGTTAATGCGCGGATTGTGGTATCGTATGTAATCTTTTCTCGTTTCGAAATTTCTCAAGATATATGGTCGAAGGTATGAAAATAATTACAATAAAGTGCATGTAAAATAGAATTTATGTGTCAAAAAGCAAACTACCGCGATAGGGTTGGCACCTAGATCTTCGCTAAAACCGCACTTCCCCCCACCCCCCCACCGACAAACAAGTACGCTGGCAAGCTGGTATCTGGATCCCACCAGAGCGCAGTTCACCCTCACAGTAACTGCCCATTCAATGCCCTGACAGCTCAGAGCTACCGGCTTCCCAGGCCCGTACCGGAGTCCAATCAATGTCCCTCCTCTATGCCCAGTGATGGACCACTGCCACGACGAAGCCAAGTGCCTAATGGGGGACCCAGGTGGCTCAGAGCCTCCACCTTGAAGCTATCAACGTGAGTACCGTCGGAACCTGGGCAACCTCGACACGCAGGTTTATGTTCCCCGCCTGGACTTTTACATGTGGGTTTGAGGCCCGCTGTCCTGCTGCCCAAGAGTCGGTGGCAAACCACCTACCCACTGCCTCCGCCTTGAGACTAACGACGTGAGCCCGCCATGAAGCTCGGGATCCGGGTGGTCGTTTGCATGTCCACCAGAAACCTCGACCACCAACGCAATCGCGATTCCCCCGGCAGAGATGAATCATTCTTTGAGTGTGTGAGCATCAAGAAGTACAAATAGACTTTTTCAGGCCCGCATATCTTCTGGTCTGGTCGGTGCTGTTCACTGTTTACTACGCAGTGAAAATACTGGTATTGTGTAGCTATTATATTAAGGCTGAAAAAATCGTCCCTCCTTGAAAGGGTCGTACAGAAAAATAGACTTTTATTGCTACAGAGCAATACAATTTTTAATTTACTGCTACCCTGGTCTTTCCATTTGTGTGTGACATAATAACAACATCGACCTCAAGTAGGCCTAATAATTTGTTAAGAGAATGTGTTAAATACGTGTTTGTGCCCTTTCATTTTGTGTTTTGCCCCTACATTTTGTGCATGCAAATTGAAGTGTAATTTTTGTGACATAATTTGTTGATGAAGCTTTTAAATCGCTTAATCCTAAATGAATGCTCCGAAGACTTTTCTGTTTCATATTGTGCATTTTAGTTTCTATCGTGCACCAGCATTAGAACTCTATTAAGAATGAACTATAAAATGAGATCTTCATGTACAAAACTATTATGCATTATGGTCTGTAGTATGATCACGGTGTTCACCTTTTTTTATCACTTACAAGATAAATGCATGTCTTCCTTTAGTGAGAAAATATGCATCAAAAGTTGTAACGTTTTTTTGTTTTTCTTTACAAAATATTTTGGTACTCATTTATTCTAATATTTGTTCTACTTTTTTTGTATTTTGTATAAATCAAAAAGTTATCAGCTGCTAACACTGCTTTTACAGAGATCGGCCCCTTCGATGCCGTCGTCACCTTAAATAATTTACATTCCAAGCGGTGCGTTTGTTTTCTGACATTTCCTTTACAGTATCTGCGTAGTTCTTTCAAGCAGAAGCTATTGGAATTCCCCACCCCACAGCTCATCATCTGTTCCTTCGGTAACAAACCACAGCGCAGTGACAACGCTCAAAGAATGCGCGCCGTAGCATGAACGATAAATCGATACGCTTATTCCTTGCTTCCATCGGCTTCTTGAGCGACAGCGACAACACAATGCCGAGAAAAGAGAAGTAGAGGTCGTAACGAAATTCAGGAAAGTTTGTCGTTGTCGGAGGCGTCGTTGGAGGCGTAGGAGCCGGCGGAGGGGGCGGGCCCCGGGGCGGTGGAATGTGACGAGCGGAGCAAGGAGTTTGACAGGCGGTGCGAGCGCGATGGGGCGGAGAAGGAGGGGAGGCGCCGTCGCGTCGGAGCGGCTTGCGACGTGGTTCAGACTTCAGAGGCGCTGTCACGTGAAAGGTGCTAGACCGTGGAAAGAGAATGTTGTCACGAAAATGTGAGATGAGCACCAGTTGCATACCACCTTCTGTTTGTTGCTCGGCGTAGGAGTTGAGAGGAATTCATGCTGGACGACTTGCGTGTTTTAAACGCCTCTCTGTATTGGAAGACATATGTTTTTTTTTTTTTCGTCGGAATGCCGACATTTTTAGTGGTAAATGGCATTCGGTTTAGATATATTCTCCTAATCGTTTATTACCACAATTTAAAAAAATAGGCTCAAGTTTTTCAAAGAAGTTCATTTACTTGAGGACTGTATCACAAGAAATGTATTTAGCACACTGCATGTAACGGCGGAAACATTATTTCTGTATGATTTGCGGATGGGCATGGTTGGAGAAATTCCTCGCTACTGGAATCTACTTGGAGGTGGGAAATGCCGGAAGCCGAAGTCAAGGTCTGCGCCGGATCTCCCTACCCCTTTCTTTCCGAGATACAGTACTCTTACGGGACACTAGCAAGCACTACTCTAATGACTACAGCGGTTGAGGCGCCCGGAAACACGAAATAATCAATCATCTATCAGTATATTCCATTAGTCGCTGCCCTCACCCCAATGCAGCTGTACTGTCGCAGAAGGATGATGACGTTGCCCTACTCTGTATTGGGTTTCCAAATTGCGAGTAAAAAAGGCTATAAAATAAATACAATAGTGAGTGGTGAGGGTAGCAAGAACGCAGTATGTGTAAGGGTGTACGCCAAGTCTAGGATAAGAAAGAAGAGGGTCGCGCATCGGTGAAAGGTGATGTGAGCGGTAGGAAAGCTGAGGGGAGAGAGAGAGAGGGAGAGAGAGAGGGAGGGAGAGAGAGAGAGAGAGGGAGGGAGAGAGAGGGGGGAGAAGGCGCAGGGAAGAATCAACGCTCCATGGATGATCTAGTTCTGGCCAGGAAAAGGTCAGGGAAGGGAGCACAGGAGCAGGCAGAGGTTGGAGATGGAAATGAGAAGGAGACCCGAACGGGAGGAGAGGTGAGCTGGAAGGTGCGAATCGAGTGAGCATGGAACAGGTGCGGGGAAGGGCGCCGCACGTGGAGCTGGGAAGGCTTGCAGCTCCCGAGAGAAGCGGCGGCGGCGGCTGGAGAGTGGGGTGGCGAGGCTGGGCGGGAGGGAGCGCAAAGGGGCAGGAAACGGCGCGGTTGCCGCTGAGCGGGAAATGACACCGACGTAACGCCAAGCGCGGCCGCGGCATGCGCTCGCCAGCAACTTGCGCTTTGAACTTCAACCAAAGGAAATCTGCTCTCTCCCCGGCCCGCGCCCTCACCCCCGCTGCCGGGCGCGCTTCGACTCTGTTCACCCCCTCCGCTCCGCTCCACATCGCTCTCCGCCTCGGCGCGGCGTCTCCCGGCTGCCGACGCGATCGCTGTGCGCTCTAGCGGGCGCCATGCGAAGCTGCTGCCGAGAAACAATTGCGGGCATATCGGGCGCGATCTACGCCCCGATCATCTACTCCGCCGAATTCGAATAGTCTACTCAAAAGAAATGCGTGAACACATACATCTTCGAAATTCTTCGTACTTTCTTTCTGTAAGGCAAATATCACCTATAAAAATATTCACATTGGATAAAATATTCTGCTTACCGATATTTAAATATGAAAAATGTGTCATAGATATGTTCTGTTTTTAAAGTTTAAATACTTAGGATTTCTATACTCGAGTATTTTGCTATATCGTAGAGAATTTATACTTTGTTTTGTTTGTTCCAGGTGAGTTAACAATCGATTCTGACGAAAAATTTTGAATCAACTGGAACTGGTAAGTCCCCTTCCCTAGCACTTGTATGTGATGATGTAAAGAGAATTCAATAATAGTAATGTTTTATCGTTTGCTACTTAGATTTTAGCACCAGACATTGCTAATATATTAATAGATTTAATATATCATGGAAAAATATTTATAAAAAGAAGGAAATGTATATCACCATGCATATTAAAAAAATACTAAAAATATAACATGAATTAAACGATTCTTTTAAAATTTAGTTTCATGTGTGAGCTTAAAGAATATATTTTTCCTACACTATGTTATATAATTTTTTTCTTACTTAATTAGTTAATTTTAAAATTTTGACACTTACTCATTTACTCAAGACTTACTTTTTACTTTGAAGCTACCGCTTACACAGCAGAGAGAAAGTTATGTGATGGTGCGGGAAAAAGAAGCGATTTTTTGGCAGAAAAACTCTTAAAGCCGAGCCCTGGTAACAAAAAAGTGGATATATCCAGTTGGTAAATTTAGGGGGGAAAAATTTTCTCACACGTGGTGTAGCCTAAATCCATGTTTTGTGAGTCCTTGATACCGAAAAATCGATTGACGCCAAAAACGTCTGTCTGGAAACAATGCTAAAGGCTAAACCGTTCAGCCGATTTTTTTCAAAATTGATATTCCTCAATCTATCTGTCTGATGCCGCGGTCCCTTAAATTTGAAAACGAAATTTTCATTTTTTTGGGAGGGAGGCACAGACTTCAAAATGGCACAGACTTTCGAGTATTAGTTTTCTATCTTCTTTGGTGTGGGCTACCAATTTGGACTTACCACATACTCTTGCCAGCTGCCATCTATGGCCGCCCAATGTACATTTTTTTGACATTTTCTCACCTTTTCGGTTTCCTAATAGTAGAACCGAAATGTTATTTTAAGAATATTAAAGAACAGTAAAACCTCCTAAGTAGCAATTTTCATTGAAAAATTTAGAGCCGTTTTTAAGAAAATGGCGTTTAAGCGTTACTGCGAAACTTTAAGATCATTTTCACAGACAATTTTTGAAATTTCGAAAAACTTCATCGGAAGTCGTTTAAAGCTCTGTCACTCACAAATACAATAATGTATACAAATTGCTGGAAATATGCATATTAACGCCGTGAGGGATGTTTCAAAATAAAATTATGTAATTAAAAAACAAAACAAAAGAAGACCCAAAAGTGAACTTTATATCATAATGAACAGTGCAATTAGCTATCCATTGGAGAAGTTTGATGAGAGAATTTGGAGTCAATTTTTGAGAAAATGGCGTTTGTGCGTTTCTGAAAATGTGGAATTTTCAGCTCATTGTCCCAGAAAACTATTGAGTTTTCGAAAAACGTTCTAATTGAATCATTTGAAACGCATGTACTCATACTTGCAATAATATAAACAAATCCCCGCACTCTTCAATTTTGTAATAATAGGAATAAGATGAAAATTTTCAAACTTTTCAAATTTTAAGAGTGATAAACGGACCCCCGCCATCTTTATAAGTGTATTTTACTCTATTGTTTCAAACAATTTAAAGAAAAAATTGAAGACATTTATGTGAAAACTTTAAAAATGTCCCAGGGGCTTCATGTTAAGTACCCCCAAATTTTAAAGAATGCTTATCAAAATGGCAAAACCTTGAGTCGAGCCAATCGACCGGGCAATATCCATTTTGTAAAAAATCCTTCGTATGGTTTACGTGCTATTAGTGTTCAAAGACGAACGCACAGACAAACTGAGAGACGGTGGAACGGACGTTTTGCCTTCAATTGATTTTTCTTAAGGGCGAGAAAGTAAAAATGGAAAACTGGTTCCAGTTCATTTAATTTGCACCTCCTGATCTGAATTTCCCGCCACTGGGCACCGGAAAACGCAACGCCACATCCGCGCTCTGCCAATGGAACTCAATCCCGTCCCTCGCGGCCTTTGTCGTCCTTCCTCAGGAGGATCGGAGCTTAGCTTCATTGCGATGAGGGACTATTATTTGACTGCGCTTCCGGCAGAATTACGTCTCACTCTTCACGTCGCTCGTGGTTTTCGCCGCTAATCTCCCCTTCGAATTCTTCTCTTTTCCCATCTCCCTCCCGTCGCCTTTCTCCTTAGCTCAGTGCCTGAACGTTGTTCTTTTGTTCTCGATGGAAAAAAGGCCACGTAGATGTGGGTTCGTGTCAAAATATGGCTGTAAATTTCCTTGGGATTCTTGATTCAAAGAGGATTGGTCCAGCTGTTTAATATACGAACATTAGGATTGGAAACATTTATTCAAGCTATTTTTATGTTGGTCAATTTGAAGACTTATGAATGAAAAGTTAAGCGATATAGAAAGTCAAATATTCTGTGTATTAAGGTTTATTCTTCAGAGTATTTCAATCGAATTCAAGATATTAAACATCTAGACTATATCTTAAAGTTTCTATTTTAAGCCGAATTGCTGTACACATATTTGAAACCCTTTTATTAGCGTAAGTACTTTTATTGTTGCTTGGCTGTCATTGCTCTATCAATTTTCAATCTCTCGTTTTCGGTTTCGAACTTCCGCCTGTAATCTCCCACAACTACCCGATGTTTCCGTAGCGCTTTGCATTCTTCCCTCCCCTTCGCAGTCCTCCGTCTCCAGTCTTCCCTCGCTCTGCCTCCTCTCCGTGCCTACCTGATCTCCGCTGCCGCTTCTTTTCCGCCGGCGCGCCCGGGGTTCGACAAAGCGGTCCGTGGCCTGCTCTGCTCGGCGCTCGTAATAGAATCTCTCGCTTTGAAGGCTAGCCGGCGAGTCCACGCAGTCCGCTCACAATGCATGAGTAGATTAGACCTCCCGCTTCGAGAGAACTAGTGCCGCCCACGGCTCTCATCCAAACGCGCTTCTTGAAGCAATGGTGTGCCCCAAGGTCCGCACTGGGTACTAGGGATAGCAACTATTTGTTTTTTCTAAATACCTGTAGTAAATGAAATAAAACAAGAAAAGGAATTACGATGGTTCTGATGAAGACTGACAAGCAGGCATGACTGCATAATCGCTGGTTTGATTCCGGCTGCATGCCAGAAATTTTCTTGAACGATCAAATTTGCAGCGTCCTACTGGAACTGTGTTCGTACGTCAGCTGATCGACGATCTGATCGACGATTTCTGTGGTTGTAATTCTTACGGGGTGCCACGAACCTTATGTGATCTTCCCATGCCACACATTTCAGATGGTGCAGCGTGGGGAAGTACATCTCGAACCTTTCCGGTAAACGGTGACGGAGGAAAGGGAAGAATGAAGTGAAAAGAATTGTGTTGGCGAAAGTGGTTTCGACGGGGAAGAAATGTATTATGCTCAAACACTGAAATCGTTTATAAAAAGAGGATACTTAAGTTACTTGCTTGGAGTATCCTCCAAATCCGAGCAGAAACATTCTCAATGAGAAATAGTGAAATATTTGAAAAATGGGTTTCGAGAAGGGTGTACAAAATCAAATTGACAGAAAAATGCTCAAAAGTAATATTTTCAAAAATATATTGTGACGCCAAGCCCATGTGTGGACTGCTGCTACGAATAGTTATCGAGCCATATGATTTGTGGGTCGTCGTCACCAGCATTTTGAAAACCGCGCGCCGAATGGAAGTTCTGTGGCAACCACGAACGTCGGCGGCGCTATCAGTCGTGGCTGGTGGGACGTGGAGGGGGGTGACACGGTGGCGGATAGTCGGGAGTGTTGCGCCGGAGTGGTGGCAGGGGTAGTAATAGTTAAGGAGACTTGGACAGAGGAGCGGTAGTCGGAAAAGTTGCACCGAGAGGTGTGGTGCGGCGCGGTAGGAGCATAGAGTAAAGCTTACCTCTTTTGTCTATGGTAGGAGATTTGGAGAGCGGGGCAAGGGACAGAGGAAGTGGACTGTGAAACGTGCGTTCATGAGCTGCTGGGTCGTCAATGCGCATTTTCGGCACCTCATTATAACTCGTTAATTTCTTCACGAAAACGTTTTCTGGTGATCAGGTCGAGATTATTATTCGGCGTAGACGAGTGGAACAAGGGAGTGGAGAGAGGGTGCTGCATCAGGTGCCGGAGAATCGTCGGTCGCCAGGGCGGCGGGAGGTTGCGAATATTACGGTCGAGGTCGAAGGCATTCGCAGCATCACGGGCGAGTTGCGACCGTGGCGTCAGCGAGATCGCGGGCTTGCAGCACCGCCGTCAAGAAGTTCGCGGGCGACGCCAAACTGATAAGTTCAGAACTGAGACTGCCTCTGAAGTCTCACATTGATCAGTTACGAAAGCGATTGAACTACAGAACGGGTTATCACCTCGTAGTCTCCGATCGGTGGTGGAGAAGTGGTGTCGTCAATAGAGAATTGACTGCCAGGCTACTCAGAACGTTAAAAATGGTTTGTGTGTATTTTTCCAAATATTAGTTAATTTCCATTGTGTGTATTTTTGTATTTGACTTTCTTGTTTTGAAGGGGGGCAGGGAAACCCTTCTATGTTCATTGACATTTCACGGAAACCAGGTGTAACCTATGTATGTATTGAACGAGAATTAAACAGTGTTTGTTTGGTTATCACCTCGTAGGCTACGATCGGTGGTAGATGAGGGGTGTCGTAGATAGATAAGTGATTGCGAGGCTATTCAGAAAGTTAAGAATGATTTGTGTGTATTTTTGTAAATATTAGTTATTTTCCATTCTTTGTATTTTTTGTATTTGATTTTCTTGTTTTGGAGGAAGGGGCAGGGAAGCCCTTCTATGTTCATTGACATTTCACGAAAACCAGGTGTGACCTATGTTTGTGTTGGTGGAGAATTAAACAGTGTTTGTTTTCTATAAATGCACTCGGGCTTCCTATTTTGGAAGAGCGTGGGAGCAACGTAGAAACGAATCCCGCCCTTAATCCCCGATTTCCATTGTAGGAAACCAAGATAAAAACTTTGCCGACGACCCCAACGGACGCTGAACCCTGCCGCCGCCCGCTCACCAGAAAAGACTGCGATTGGGCGTTCACAATATGAAGAAACCCTTACTAGGCCGGCTTGCTGGCCGAGATCGCTAAGGCAGTTGTGTCGTAGTGATTTCGGACCGAAGGTTCGCAGGTACGAGACTCGCCTCGGGAATGGTTGTATTTGTATTCGTCCTTTCTCCCCTTATCATCACCATATCGTTTCATCTTCATAGTTACCATACAGTTAACTCCAATAGTGGTCGCTAATGACCTAGATGTTGATGCGATCTTAACAAAAAAACCTTATAACTAAAAGATAACGAAACCAAGAGTATTTGTATTAAGCATATCTTGAAAGAGAAAGAAACCATTTTGCGAAGATGAAGAGAGACATTTTTTAAATGGAAGAGGCAATGAGATGGAAGACGTTTACTCCACTTTCAGGGGGAGAGTCGATATAGTGAACGTAAGAAAGAGGTAATGGACGTAGAGGAGGATGATAGATGCTGAAAATACAAACCTGAAAGTTTACTGAGCTATATATCGCAATATTTACCGGTTTTTAAATATGAGGGGAAGAGGGAGGATGCGAACGCATGCATTTTGTATTATGAGAATAACAATAACAACATATCTTTGAATTCTTTAATCAGCAAAGTTATACTAAATTTCCTTCTCCTCCAAATTCACTATTTATAAGAATTTCCAAATATCATTCTGAATCTCTATTAACCCTCTATTACTTTATGAGAAAAGATTAAATCACATTCCTCCTTGGTTTTCGTTCACTCCTTCAATTAATCTACATTTTAGAAATATTGTCTATTCGGATTTACCTTCATCTGCGATTTTCTCATACTTTTCTTCACTTCAAGACAAATTGATTAACAACAATTTTTTCACAGATGATTCAAAACAAGGTGGTCCTGAAGGTTCTATAATTCCCTGTCACCCTCAACGTGATTATTGTACTCTTTTACCTGACTTGTGAAGCACAACCTCTTGTGAAGGCTGGGCAATTATTAAAGCATTAGATCTCTTTTACAAAATATAATTTCTTGAGACATGGTTATCTTCACACATTCATTATCAGTCATATCTTCTATTCAAAATAAACAATAACAAATTCCTTTTTTACAAGAAATCCGAGAATATCTTCTATCCAAAATAAGTGTAATGTTACTCTTACATGGATCCCTTGCCATGGATGAATAAATGAAAATGAAGATGCTGACTACTCAGAAAAAAGGGAAAAATCCTTTCTAAACTTAGTTTTATCCAATAACACCACCTCTGGTTTCCTTGAATACTTTGAAAAATCTTCTTGTATTACCAGCATTACAACTATTGTATTTGAAATGGAAATAAAAATATTCAAAATTACATTAAGTTAGGAATTCAATACTAGATCTTCCTCTCCTCAACTTCAAAAGAAAATATCAAGTTATTTTATCAAAGACAAAGAATTGGCCATTTTAATTTAAGTCACAGATATTTATTTAAAAAAACAAATCCCGATCCATGTCCAAATTGTGAAATAATTTCTACGGCCCATTTATTAGTTAAATGTTGTGTCACAAGTGATTTTAGGAAAAACTTCAAATTTGCTTCTAACATCCATTCTTTATTAAATGCCATTTCGCAGTGTGACAAAATTATAAAATTTCTATGATACAAAGCTATAAGTAAAAGTTTTTTTAGTTAAAAAATTTCTAGTTAAAAAATTCACAAAGCTTGTAATATTAAATGTATTGTTGATTTTTGTAAATTTTTTTAGTGGCAGTGATATGAAATGAACTCAAATATGTAAATATTATTATAATGTAAAATTGTAAATAAAGATCCTGGTCGCTTATGACCATTCAGTCGCACAGCGATCTAAAATAAATTAAACAAACAGAATAGATTTGAGATTCATGGAAATCTGCTTATGCTAGAATAGTCTATGATAATATTGCAACATATGAAACAATTTAACATTTTTTTAATTAGAGATATTCAATGAAACCTATCCCATGACGTCAACACGTCTACAATTATCTTTTGATTTGTCGTGAAAAGCCAGTCATTGCATTAAATAAAGCCAATGGAAATTCCGAATATTTGTAAACACTTGCACACCATCAAAGAGAATGAAAGGCGAAGACAGACCGCGTGGGAGGCATGTGACAAGCGGGCAGCAACTGCAATGAAGTGAGCGCCAGGACGGGTCGCGCAGGGGGGTGGGCGGCCGCAGACCGCAGCGCTGCGGCGGGCGGATGGCCCCGGCCACCGCCCAAAAAGCCCACGGCCCGTTTTTATTGCACCGCGAAACCGCGGGACGCACGCCGGCGGCGGCCTCCGACGCCCCTCGCTCGCTCCACTCTGTCCCTGACCCTCCCCACTTCCCCCCCTCGCCGCCCGCCACAAGCCTCCTGCCGATCACCGCCCCGGCCACCTCAGCCTCTCCCTCCACCCACCACCGCTCCCACCTCTTTGTGTGCGTGGCTGCCTGGAGAGGCCAGGATTTCCGCTGGTGGAACATGGGAACATGGGAAGGGAGCAGGAGGGCAAGCGAATAACAAGACACACTACGCTCATTGTTTGTTTATTACATGCTCTGATACATGGCTCTACTTACATCAAGCAAGATTGTAAGGCCGCGAACAAGTCACAGGCAGTGGCAGCAAGGCGCGGCGGCGGCGGCAGCAGCAGCGTCCTCGCGTCGGGTTCAGAACTCAGTGGGAGCTTCAAGTCGGCGAGAGGCGTCCGTGGTTATCCGCGCCACGAGTCCACGAGACAGTCCCAATGATCCCGTCCGGAGCGCCTGGTCAGAAGTCCAGGGGGATTCGCTCAGTCAAGAAATGCTGGAGACTGCCCCCCGTGGAGCCGCGCCGGCGCTTATATAGGCGCATGCCGAGAGGTGGTGTGTGGGGGAGGGGTGCGAGGGGGAGTGCCGCACCCTCGAGAAGCGGGGCGCGGCGAGCCGGCCGGCCTCCTGTTTCATTGCCGTCACTACACCGCCACCCCTACGTGCGCGCCCGCTGCCGCGCAACCTTACTCCACCTTTACTCCGACTCTCTCCCACTCTCCCTCCCCCTCACCCCGTTCCCACTCTTCAACTCTCCCACCCGGGTTCGGTGGTATACCGGTAATCGTATCGGGCTGTACCCAAATTTTGGATTTCAAACCCGATCGAAACCGTGGACTTTTAGGGGCAAAAAAAATCCCACTTAGTCGGACGGGAAGTAAAACCGGCTGTCCCTGTTGTAGATTTACTGCATGTAAAAGATCCTCAAGCCTAAAAGAAGCCTCTGAGCTAGATTCAAATCGCCTCTTTCATCGCCCGAGTAATATATTCTTTTTCCGCTTAACGGGGAAAGTGGCGAAGTTTGCGTGGTCAAAAGGAAAAGCGAGCCCCAGAGTGACCACCTAAAATAAGGCATTAACTAGCTAATTAATTCCCTTGCGTTTACCGTCTTATCGGCCTTCGCGTTCGGAGACTGCACTACACTTACGGGACTAATGACAGCTGTTGACGCGATATCACTAAGCAATTTAGCAATGTTACAATACGAGAATGCAGTATGTGTCGCGTTCTGCCTTGCCGTCGAATATATTGTAACCATGGCAAACATTTCTTAGAATTTAGTTCGTGATTCTTAAAAAAACAGTACGTCCGTTCGATAAGGCTATGGAAACAAATAAAAGACATCGAAGGAAGTACTTTTCGAAACGGAGGTACAAAAGCGCTCTTCGCGTTTTTGAGCGTCAAACCTGAAGGATCCTTGTAATTTCCCTGTAGGTTCCACCTGTGCCCTGCTGCCCCCACCGCCCTTCACCTCTCCTCCCTCTCCCATTCTGCTTCTTCCACTGCCTCTCTTATCATTCTCACTTCACCAGGTCCTAATCCAATCCGCCCCTTAATCTACAGCCTCTCAACAGCCTCTCCCCTGCTCCACACTTGCTGCATTGCTGAGTCGCTTCTCTCATCGGTAGATTTCCATGGTTTCTCCAATCAACACCAGGCGAATGCCGGAGAAACACCCTAATATACTTACACTTACGCTTACATGAACTACACTAATACACATGTCGGGAGATCAGCCAGGAGTTTAGAGCTTCTCCCAATTGAGTCAGTGTCCCACCTGCAGGAGAAACACGCAAGCCGATCAGCGCCGGAATTCGCGCATTAATGGGGAAAGAACACCCCCGCCTTCCGGTGAGCAACTTGCACTACACTTACGATATCAATAACCACAGTAGTTGACGCGCCCAGAAACACGAAATAATCAATCCTCTACTTTCGCCGTCCCCGATGTTTCCGACACGCCTGCCGACTGGGAGGGTCCCTCCCTCCGATTCTCTCTCCGTCCTCACCACCTTCACTGCCCTGTTGCCACTAGCGCCTGCGCCTTCCGCCCCTCCCACCTCGTGTTTTGCGATGGATCTGCGCTTCAGATGCACGAAATACTTCGCATGACGGAGAGTTTTCCCCGTCCCCAGCGCGAACCGCTTGCGCCGAGGGCTGTGGAGCGGCCTTGCGGGGCGGCATGCTCTGCGCCACGCCCACCGCCTGCTCCCTTCGCTTGTTTCCTTCACCCTTCCCCGCATGACTGCTGCCGAGGTGAAAATATTAAGTTATCTAACAAGTGCGTGAAATAGGCGTTTCACGCACGAGTGGAGTTTGTCGCTCGAGCGTACGCCACGGCGACAGAGTCGAGCGCGATTATCACCTCGAGGCACGTGTTGCGTTTTTTTAACGCGCTGTGTGCGAAAGATGTTTCGCACGCACTTCACGATATTTCCCGCACGCTTCATATTGGAATGAAAAAATAACTGTTTTGCACACTGAGAACAAGTTCGATAAACCGTTCTGCGCAAGGCGTGTTAAACAAAAATTATTACCGACCCGCTACCAGTCACTTCCTCCGCTGCTCACTCCCCCTCATCATTCACCCCTACTAAACCCACAACACCTTTGCCACCTCTACCACCTCTCCCCCCTCAACACCACTAGTAAACCCTCCACTGCTCCCAGCCAGCAGTGACGTTCTTTTATTAAGTAGCTCTTATACTATTAAACAGTAGACATATTGTGCTATGTTCCATGAAGTTTCTTGAAAGAACGTTGTAATAGTAAAATAAAAAGTGGCTAATAAGTACAGACCTCGACAAATTATTTGCAAAATGGTATATGCAAAATGGCGTAGAAAAATCTCTTTATTGTCTCAAAACTTTAGAACTAAACTACAGAATTGAAGAAGCTAGGAACTTATTAATACTTTGTGTGAGTATCTTTAGCATGAATTAAAGTAATTCGTCTGGGAATGCCTTGAATGAATTTTTTTACATAATTTGGTAATTTCATTATCTTCCTTCAAAATGGTAATGAGTTCTGCACGTATTGTTCCCTTGTTGCAGGATGCTTTTCCTTCACTTTCGTTTTAAGAACACTACATAGTGATCATATTTGATTCATATCTGGAATATGTCCTGGCCTGTCGAGCACACAAATATCACGGAAATCCAATTCTATCTTCACAGGTTTTAATCGGTGACAAGGAGCACAATCGTGCATGAATATTTCACATCCAGATGGAAACCGTCACTCACTACTGGAAAAGGGCACCTCTTTATGTTGTTCGCTATTCTTAATGACTTTTACAATCCAATTCATTTTTACAATGCCCTATTCATACACTGAAATAACCCTACAAATTATCACTTTAGTGGAAAACGTTACTAGAGCACCACACATCCTTTCTTGATGACTTCTCCTGGTCGTCTTGTAACATGTTGGAGGCTGTCATCCATAATACAGACGATGACTTCTCATCCCGGAATACAACCGGAAGCACATTTAGTAAAACTTTTTTTAATTAACAGCACATTAAAACAGTAGATGTACTTCCTTATTTCCGTCACAAATTTTCTAAAACTGTGGAAGAATGAAATTGTATTTATTAATTATTGAAAATGACCTACATAGCTTCTAGCACTACTGAATTGTCCATTCTTGGTGCAACTTGGCCCATTGAAGTTGTTTCTTGATCACAGTAGTTAATTTTTATTTACTGTGGGGGGAGTCGTCGTAACTTCAAGCCACCTACAAATGGCCTCCATCTTACAGTTCTTAAGGAATTAACTCTCCGTTCTCTTGTACAACCCTTCGGTGTTGAGACTATGTTAAAGGTCTATTAATGGAAGCTTTTCTTAGCGACAGACGGAACAAACCTTCGGTTGTAGCCCTCTTTCGTTCACTTTTTCCTTTCCTCTGAGGTGTGGTCCTGTAACTTTTTCGCAAATCTATTACCATACGCCACACTAACTTCTACAATACGACTAATGTCGGTCATGCTATTATTACGGGATAGTAGTAGCACTCCAGCTCTAGCATGTTTTCGTGGAGACACGTCTGTTACCTTGCCTATCTTCACTCTTTCATGGACTCTCGTATTGTGAGCAACTCCGATACATGCTAACCATCCCAGACAACCCCACCCCTTTTCTCGCAGTTGGAGGCGGATTTAGGATGCCGCGTAAATCTGGAATGTAGATTGACAAATTGCATTGCAAACGTCCAAAAAATGAGAAAATGATTACGACACCCCAAGACGCCTCCAAGAAAACATAAAAATGCCATGGTTGTCATTTCAGGGGATATATGTGTTGTAAAATACACATGTTTGCTTTGGTAAACATTTCAAACTAGGGCTGCATTTCTGAATGTGCACAAAACACATTACAAAATATAACAATCTTTCGAGCGTCCAAGTAGTTCGTTTTTACCCTTCAAGTCATAATTTAGAGTATAAGGAATGATTTTGTCCACATTTGCGTTAGTTTTAGAGATTGTTTCAAAAATTACGAGAGAGAGAGGGCGCTACATTGTGGCCCCACTTGTTACTTGTGAAATGTATTCATTGTTGAATTCTTTCCCCTACATTCCCTAACGGTATCACAAGCCATTGAAACCCGCAGGCATCTAGACTAGCACCTAACGAATACATCAAGACTGATTTTTCACACCCTTTTCATACCCTTAACAACAACACTTCTGACTAGCTTTTCCACATCCCCCCCCCTCTTCGTGTCGCCCGGGGTTGCTCTCCTTGCTTGCCGTCACCGCACACGCTCTCCTGCACGCACGCTCGCACGCGTGCCTGCAGGGACCCCGCAGCTCATCTGAATTTTAAATACGCCCACCGCCGCCACCGCCCGCTCTACGCGGAGAGAAACAATTTAATTTGAGCCTATTGAAACGCTGAGCGCTCCCGGCGCCACCGCCCCCGTCGCCACTACTCCGCAGGGCGGCTGAGTCTATGGGCATTGGCTGACACCGCCCAGCCTTTCCACGTCAAATCGCGCAAGAGTTGACACGATTTTTTTTTTTTTAATTTATGATATTTTCTCTTAAATCTGGACATTAAAAGAAATACGCGTGTTTTCTTTTGTTTGCTTTTTTTGCCTGAAAACTGATTATTTGTGTACTTATGCCTGTATTAAATTTTGGAATTTCACGTAGTTCACGAAATATGATAAATTGTTTCTCGGAACGTACTTAATATAAGAATTTCTGCTTTGTTTCATTTAATACTTTGAAATGTGTATTTTATTCTTTGTAAATATATTTGTCAAAAAATTTTTGAAGTGAGTTGTAAGGATCCAGAAAACTTCAAAATGTTAGTCAATACGTGAGTCAAGAATCCGTCATTTAATAAGCAAATACAATTGTGATGTTGTATCATCTCAAGAAGTACTTAAATTATTGCTTCATCCCAAGAAACCGACGGCCAGTGACGCAATAAACGCGTCTGATACAGCAATCTACTGTATACAGGTTCGTAAAACATTTATGTTGTTTAAAGTTACTAAGATCCCATTTTTATTTCTTCTGGAGCAGTCAACAATACTCTAGTGCGCTTAGTAATATTTTTTAAACATTTTAGAAAATCGAGTTTACAAAATTATTCAATTTTCAAAATTTAAATTATTTCAAAAAATTGAAAATGTAGGAAATTAAATATTTTGAAAAAATCTTAAAACGTAAACATGTTTCTAAGTTTCTAATGGGATGTGAACGGAGTTTCCATAATTGCTGTATTCAAATATGTGATTTTTTAAATTCGTGATGCGCGTCATTTTTAGCAAATTTCATTATACAGTATATCCGCAAATGATAAAATTTGAGAAATTAAAGTACATGTGTTATCTTATTTGATCAATATTATAAATAGAATAAAATAGAAAATAATTAAAAATATGAAGGTCAAATTTTGGTATTCTTTGTGGGATTTGACGTGGAATGGCTCCGCTACAAGCCCAATTCACACTAAACCCAAGAATTTGAGTTCGAATGCCAGCGTGGAAATATTTATTCACGCATTACGGGCGTTATACGTGTTCTAATGATAGAGCGGCGACAAAAAGCCTTTGGCCCAAAGGTCCTTGGGCTTTTTCTCTCCGCTCGATCATCAGAACCAGTTTTAGGCTTGTAGTAAACACATGATTCTATTTATTCACATTCATTATTTACTAATTATCTAGATGTTAACGTGGTTTGGTTTGTCTTTTTATATTTCCCTCCCCTAAATACCTTTCATAATTTCCTCTATTAGAGAACTGTTTTCATATTTCCCTCGAAACCACAGTGCTCTTCAACTACGTAAGTTATACAGTGTATATCGAACTGAAACCGGGGGCGGGAGCTCAGTTCATCAAGATGTCACTGCAGGGCCTCTGACCGGGGGGTCCTAGGTTCGAGTCCTGACGGCGGCAGGATTTTCGACACTAGTGTTTCAGCAAGGTCGAATTCAGTCGCTGTCTGGAGGAGAATTCTAGAGGCCGGTTGCTTTGATCGGTAGTTTTCCGTGGTTTCTCCGATCAGCACCAGGCGAATGCCGGAGCAGTACCCTACCAAACGGGCCGCGGACCGTGCGCAATCTTTCCTTCCTCTTCCTTGTCCTATCCTCTCCCCTTACACTTACACTAACATGCACTACACGACCGGTCGAGCGTTGGGGGTTTTCCCGGCTGGGGCGGTTCCCCGCTGGCGGGAGAGTGCTGGTTAGGGGAAACCCCACTAACCGAGGGTAGGTCGGCGGCGGAACTCGCCATCCAGCGGGGGAAGATCACCGCCATCTCCCGAGAAAACATGCACTACACTTACGGGACTAACGACCAACGCTGTTGACGCACCCGGAAACACAAAAAAATCAATCAATCGAATTGAATAGCATCGAAGTCAATAACATGCAAAAGGTACCAGTAAAAATAAGCATTATTTTGCAGATTGGAAATTGATTGAAAAAGCATACCTTTGTAGATTAGAGTAGTATTATAATATTGCGAAGCCATTACAATATGTGCCATTGCAATACGAAGAAATATGTGCTGATGTAGCACTTCTGGTTTTTATGTTGGTGTGACCCATGTTTATATTTTTGAAATGTTATAGTAGTGGTAAATATATCACTTTGTGTTGATTGATTTTTTCGTGTTTCCGGGCGCGTCAACTACTTAGGTCATTAGTCCCGTTAGTGTAGTGCATGTTTTTTTCTCGGGAGATGGCGGTGATCTCCCCCGCTGGATGGCGAGATCCGGCGCCGACCTACCGTCGGCTAGTGGGGCTTCCCCCTAACCTGGACTCTCCCACCAGCGGGGCACCGCCCCAGCCGGGACAAGCTCTAGGCTCCCGACCGGTCTCCCGAAATATGTGGTAGTGTAGTGCATGTTAGTGTAAGTGTGTGTGTAAGGGGAGAGGATAGGACAAGGAAGAGGAAGGACAGATCGCGCGCGGTCCGTGGCCCGTTTGGTAGGGTACTGCTCCGGCATTCGTCTGGGGTTGATCGGAGAAACCACGGAAAACTACCGATCAGAGCAGCCGGCCGCTAGAATTCTCCTCCAGACAGCAGCTGAATTCGACCTAGCTGAAATGCTAGTGTCGAAAATCCTGCCGCCGTCAGGACTCGAACCTAGGACCTCCCGGTTAGAGGCGCTGCAGTGACATCAGTTGATGCACTGAGCTACCGCTACCGGCATCACTTTGTGTTTGTCAGGAAGTTTTGAAAGTGTTTTGACGTGTGTGGCGAAGTTGACTGGTTGCTAGAGGCAGAGTTGCCAGATGCCGAATGAAGGAATGAGGAATCGGGACTGTGCAAATGCGGAATTTTCCGCATGAACACAGCGAAACCGAAATGAGCATGAAGCCTGACAGTTGAAGTTGAACTACCTTCACGATTTCATTAGCCAATGCTGTATATTTTCGTTTCTTTCATTCAAAATAAGAAGATAAAAGGCGAAAAAATATCATTGGGGCATAAATGTTTGATACTTAATTGTCGAAGAAAAATTGGGGAATTTGTGTCCATTGGCGCGGACTGTGAATTGGATCTTGAATAGGCGAAGAAAATGCGAAAATTGAGGAACCGGGCAACACTGGCTAAAGGTGACTAAGTAATAATGAAGTTGGTTGATTGGTAATTTTGCTGAATGGAATAACAAACATAATTTACGGAATTAATCGCAATTTTTTTTTTGTAACTTTTGAAAACTGAAGTTTCTATTTGTGAATTGCCATGTTTGAATGCCAAGAGTATGCTTTAGTAGCTTAAACTCAAACTTGTTAAACGCAAATAAAAATTATTAAGTTTGACTCTCAACCGCAGTTGTATGTAGTGGATACATGTCTCTAAGAGAACTACATGCAAATAAATTGTTTGTTGTCAGAAAAACCTCAGTTAATTAAATTAGTCGAGAAAGAATAAATTCACGAATCTGAACATTAAGATAATTATTACTTAGAAATGGAGACCGCTCTCTTTTTAAATGTGTATGATAGTGGGTTCTTGTAATAAGGTTCTGGGAGACGTAATATCGAGGTTGCTTAGTAATTTGTGTATCACTGTCATGTGTCAGGCAGGAAAAAGGAATGAGTTCTATTTATGACGTAAGATGGAAAGAATTATAGTAACAGTAATATAGGAACAAAATAAGTCAAGTACATACATTTATGCATCTTAATTTATGCCTCTTCATGTAGACTAACCATGAGAACTCTAGAGTTAAACATAAACTTAGTTATTTACATATTTAGAAAATACATAATAATACTCTTAACGTGATTCTTCTTATTTTGCGACGGAACTATTACTATGCTTATCTTTATCTTCCAATTGTTTTCCAAGTATTCGTCATTTATCTTCTGCACATTTTCATCACTCAAAAATTCCAAACAGTCCTACAAACCTAATCCAGTATAACATTCCCGCCCTTCTGAAAATGTTAATTTCCTACAACTCATGATCAATTGTGACCATTGTCTATAACCTGTCTTACCCATTTCTACCGTATGTAATTTCTGTCGAACCACAAAATTTTCAACCAAATTTCAACTCTTCACATTTATTTTTCATTGTATCGGTGTTGAGTAGATTCATTCCGTGATTACTTCATCGTTCAAAAAATTTAACTATCATTTTCATAGTGGTATCTTCAAACTGAATTAGAGTTTTTGGGAAGAAAATCAATTCCCAGATTTACCTTTCGAAATTAAGGAAACTTGAAGTGATTGCTTTTCTTCTTCATGGACAATAATGTCTTACTTTTTTTAGTTGTGTATTCTATTTAATTCTGTAACAGACATGCATAATAATAATGCTATTATGTGCATAGCCCTGATGAGGGAACAATAAAGTTCCGAAAGGTTGGCAAACAAGGATTTTAATTAAGTGACCAACACCCGTGAATTATTCCCATAAAAGGAAATTTAAGTTCACATTGCTTCCTCCGACTATCTAATTTAAACATTCCCCTCTGTGCTTCATCTATCTCAACAAATCTACCACCTCCCTTGCTTATTCACCCTGCGTGCAGATCTCCTCCATATTTTTCCTTCTCTCCTTCGCTTTGCCCGCCTGTGTCACCTTGCCCAGGCCTCTCCCGCATTTATTGTTTTTCATGAAACGAATGGCCCTGTATTTAATTCCAAGCTCTACACACGAATATTTCAGTTTCATTAAACATATTTTTTCCGCAGTATTTCCACAAGAGTTATAATTTCGTAGCGTTTAAGCTTGGGTGCGGGTTGCTGAAGTGCTTTTTCATTTGAAAATCATAATTCTCCGTCTCTCTCTTCCGTCACCAGCGGCATGCCGGGGGCGCTGGAACAGACGTCGATCGAAGGGCGCACAGCCCCCGGCTAGGCTGTCTTCCGGAGCAGTGGGTCTTCTCGGTTGTTTCCATGGACACAATTTCCCATTTTAATTGACTAAGAAGGAACCCGATTCAATTACAGCCTTGAAGAATCAACCTTTTTATTGATATTTCATTACTCTTGGCTCAAAAGTAAATGCATATCAATTAAGTAAACAATATAGTGAACGATAATTCAATTTTGAATTTAATTCATTAATTTTGGTGCATCAGCAAATGCCGGTTCTTTACATTACGTACTTAATATTATAGCTAAATCACATTCAGTAGAATTTTAATCATATCTGATCAATATGAATGTATTTACAGAATAAGAAAACATAATATTCTAATTTTCTTCCACGTGGTTATAAGGGCATTTGTACTCCATTCTTCCTTCCCTTGTTACAAATTATAAAATGTTATATTCCTTCCTTACTTGTTTTACATTGAATCGGAGCACTAGTCGATTCTATGTACCAAGGACAAGTGTAGTACAATATCACTATTCCTATTTCGTTATTTCACTCATATTAGTTGTGGCGTCACGGAGAAAAACACACAGACATTTGCAAGTATGTACAAGTTTATTTACACTTATGTACAATAACCAACTTCTGCTCCGAAACTACACACTTGTATTTCCCTGTGGATACCCACATAGCTAGGGAGGCCCCGCCTCCTCTGACGCTACTCCCGCGCCACCACCGTGACCTCGTCACCCGTGCAATAGGCACGACACGCTACAGCCTGGGCGTAAACTTTTGCGCATCGCGCGTGCTTTCCAGAATTAAAACCCCCGAGTGAGCTCGTCGGCTCGATTTTATACCAGAGTGTAGCCGTCACGTGACCGTTCTAGGTGTAGGAGGGAGGCTCGCGTCTACCACGTGACCTTCCCGGTCAAGCTGGCGTCCCCTTTGTCTAAATGTATCCAAAGCCGGGGCGCCAAGCTATTCATGCCCGCAGGTATGCGATACTTCCGCTCCTCCTCCCACCCACGGCCGCCACCGTGACGCTACATAGTCAATAAAAGTATGTATTTTATTATCTGCTCTCAACTCTTCTTATAATTAAATTCCTCTTTCATTTTTTAAAAAATCATTAGGATACCAGAACAAATGGTAATTATTTATATTTAAATGTCGATTTCAGACTCAAAATAAACGATACAAGAATTAGAAAAAAAAACGAAAGCTATTTCATCAAGAAACTGAGGCTAAAGATAATTGTTCGCAATTTGCAAATACTACAAGAAACTGAGAGTAACTGCAACAAAAATTGAAATAAAACTTGAGCATAAATCTAGGACAAGCTTGTCAAGTCAAACAGAATTTCTCGGGAGAAGCAAAATATAAGCTAAAATCCCTCAATATATTCTCCGAACACGACGAAGGTGCCCCCCTCAGATAATGTACAAAGCATAAAAGCGTTTGTAAATAAAAGCTGTTAAAAAGCATAAATTGTTTTATTATTTTAATTTCCATTTTCTCTTTTTGACTCTTTCGAAAAGTAAAATTAAATGAAAAATATTTAAATGGATACTATACATTAATAAATACAAAATATTGCATTTTCAGTAGTATTTTTATGCACTGAAAGCAAACAACGAATTGATCAATATAAACTTTTTCTTTAAATGAGGTATAAAATTGTTTAAGGTATTCATCGTTCCCAATCTCTCTTTTTTCATTTTCTTATTCAATTAAATACGAATCATTAAAATATATGAGTAGTTAGTTACATATAAGTTAAAACTAAAAGATGCCATATTGAATGTCTCATTTCCTATCTACTTATCTTGTAGTACCTCCAATACACTGGATAGGAAACATATTTCTCCTAATTTATTAGTGGCAATTAATTTTTTGTTCCTTCAGTAACACGCAAAGAATCACTGTGTGACATGAGATTTTGAAGGAATACAGATATACAATCCGCTCTGTTGTGATGGCAACTCAGGATAAAAATTATGAAATCAACTTTTTCCGTAGTCAGTAATGCGTGCAAACCGGACTCGAGTCCTTAATTTATTTTCCGTGTTCGCGTCCAACTCGAAACCTGTCTTCCAGTTTGACCGCCACACCTCTGTGGATTCATCTTGTTTTCTCTCTGCTTGTGAAAAATGTGACACGGGCTTTTTTGTTTCGAGTTTCATTTGAGGATAAATAATACCTCCAGAATATTCATGGAGGTATTTTGAGAGTCATCCTTTCCTTTCATAAATGCTATGAATGGATTATGTTCAAATAGCAATAGAATTACTCGTAACGGGTTGAGGTAAATAACAGAAAAGTCTAAAAATATCATTAAAGGGGAATCTTCCTTTAATGGTATGTGTCTTACTCTTGTGCAGGACTTACCCAAGCCCTTTCTGGAATTCGAACCCGGGTAATAGAAACTAACCGGTCCACAACCTACTTTGTATTGCATATTTTATTTATCACTTAACGGCAAATTTTAGCATAGAGTAAGAACTGTTAAGGCAGATGGTTTAGGAGGAACGGTGTCTTTTGCTTGCACATAGCCACCCAAGAGGGACTTTTCTGGAATTCGAACGCGGGTAATGAAAACTAACCGGTCTGCGGCAATTTTTTTATTGCAGATTATATTTAGCACTTATTTGCAGCAAATTTTGGGGTAGAGTATGATTTGTAAGGGCTACTGGTTTAGGAATAACGGTGTCTTTCCCGTACGCAGGGTCTTTCCAAGAGATACCTTTTTGAAAGACGAATCCGGGTAATTGAAACTATCCCGTCGGCGGCAAATTTTTTTATTGCAAATTATATCGAGTAGAGCTTTACGGCAAATTGTGACGTAGAAATGAGTTGTTAAGGCTGGTGGTTTAGGAGGAACGGTGTTCTTACCTTGCGCAGGTCCTTCCCAAGAGGTACCTTTCTGGAATTCGAATCCGGGTAATGAAAACTCCATTCGAATCCGGTACACGACACATTTTTTTATTGCAAATTATAATTAACATATTAATTTTGGTGTATAGTGTGAGTCTAGTTCTTACGTGTAATAGTTTTTAGAGAACGTCTCGTTTCTGCTTTGACGGCGCTCGCAAGAGGAACGTAGCTTATTTTTCTAAAATATTTTTTGAAAAAGCGAAGTTATCAATTTGATTTCTTTACTAGTCTGTTATAAAATAAAATCAGCAAATTCGGAGAACACTTATGTGTCTGTACTTGCATTATTAGCGGATTCAAAGGTGTGGAACATGGACACCGATATTTTTTGTGAAAATGACCCGCGGCAAATATTGTGTTTTCACATCTTATAAATGGCAAAAAGCGGCAAATTATGGGCTATACAGTTTTGTGATTGAAATGGTCCTGCTAACTTCCAGGATGTAATGTATGTCGCTCAGCGGTGGAACTCTCGATGTGTCTCAGGTTCTAATTTTAAGACATTGCACATGCGCAGTCATTTCACCATTGCCGGTACGATCTCATCACACGACGTTCGTCATCAGGCGATTCTCATGCACCAGCACTAGACGTACGGTTTAAATCACACGTCTTACACAATGCTTATCATACAGAGCATAACACAACCATTTCCGTTAATATGCACATTTCCTTCGATTTGTATACATTATCACATTTGTAAGTAGAAGTGATTGAAATGATTTTAGATGAAGTTTTTCGAAAGCTCAATGTGTGAAAAAAGCAAATCAAGCTCCTGTGAAAAAAGAGCTTCAAATTTCGCATTTACAGTAAGGCTTAAGCGCCATTTTTTAAAAACGGCTGCAATTTTTTAAATGAAATTTTCTATTTAGGACGAGGTTTTACTCTTCTTTAATATTCTTGAAGTAATATTTCGGTTCTACTTAATGGTAGACATTTTTGGCATTTTCTCAACTTTTCGGTTTCCTAATGGAAACCGAAAAGTTGAGATGTCAAAAATATGTAATTTGGGCGACGATAGTTTGTATCTGGCAAGAGGATGGGGCAAGACCATAACCTCAGTTCTCATCAAGGAAATTAGAAAACTTTACTAAGAGAAAGTCTGTGCCATTCTGTAGCACCACTAGTTTAAAGTATACAATCATCTGGCAATGTTTTGTAAAGTAACGTACCAGTATTATATGCAAGTTTCTTGGAGTTAGATGATGATACTCCCACCTGATAAATATGATTTCTACGACGTGTGTTGTAATTATAAATATCAATATAGCATGAACATGTATTCCTACCGTTAAGCAAGTCAGTTTTGACAAAAAATGCAGATTTGTAAAAAAATAGCCAAGGCAATGGTTACGTTCAAAGACGCCTTTTCCTTATTTCAATGAAGATGCTATTTCCTTATTATTCGAATATTTTTTTCTGCAATCTAAAAATCTAGGTACTTTTGGACGAGTTTCCCCAGAATATTATTCAATATCTCTGGCGGGAATGTACATGTGAAAAATACAGATAAGGAGCTGCATAAAGACCGACAGAATTAGAAAGAATTCTCAATGCGCTACATAATGAACTTAATTCAGTTATATGGATAGTTTGACTCATTTGAAACACCCAAAAGAAATTTTGTTACCTTAACATCTGCTAATTGCAAACACTGTTCATTTTGAATGGAGCATGCGAATGCCAGTTTGAAATACAAAATACGAAATACAAATACGAGCACAGCTATTATACGCACACGTTTTCTTGAGCCCCGGGTTCCCTATCCCCACTCCTTTAATTACATTAGTTGAATTCATTGTAAAGGATATAATCAAATGTCGATAAAATCTGAAATCCATAAATGTTCCCTTCCGTGTAATAGAAACGATTTTGCTTCAAAAATCGAGCTACAGATTTGTTAAAATAGTCTTGTCGTCGAAATAACCAAACCCTCACTCCTCTCGCATCCAGCAAAATGAAAGCTCAAGAAAATGTGCGCGGATAATACAATCCACAGAGCACGCACACGAAGTTTGTCTATGCTGCAAGCTTTCTGAACTCACCAATATGGCGGAGGTGGCTTCAAGACTGTCACGTCTTCATCTCCCTATATTCATAGCTCCATGCGGGTATCGTAACGAGTTATCATTGTCATTTGTCTCTACCTACCAGCGGAATATCACGTTAGAAGACTCTTGAAGGCTTCCTGAGGTCGTGGAGGCTAGATCGAGGACCTTTCGGTTCCACGGATTGGCGGTTTTATCCAATAGTGTGCACGATTGGCTTAAGGGGAGCCGGAATGGCATATCTCGCCAATGTTAATGTAAGGAACATTTTCTCAGAAACTATTTAATTTACAGTCTTGAAATTTTATGTGAGTGTAGATTCATTATTTATAAGTATTTTAACCAAGCCGTTTTTAAAAATGTTGCTATTTTTATAATGTATGTTTTGTTCATTGTAATCGGCTTTGTTCTTAAAAAAATTAACATTAATAACAATATTTTCTAAAACATTTAACATTTTGTAAATCCAGCGCGTTAAAGTTTATAAACTGCTGTGCTACATGCTCTGTGTAAGCATCCTCCTATTATTAGTTTTTGAAAAAATGATCCCTAAAGATGAAAATTTAGGCTTACTTTTTTTAATCTAACGGGAAATGGCTCCTAAAGTGTTCAGTGCATCCCTAGTACATATGCTGGACCAATTCGAGCACCGATATTTTGACGCTATTAATTCCTCAATTATTACCAGCTACAGTGTGCCCAACATTATAAAGCAAACTATTAACTTTTTCACACAACGAAAGCAGAAAAACACCCACGACATTCAAGCTACGTCCACAATGTGGCGAAATAGCAGCGCCCACTTTCACAGTACATAACTTCAAAATTAAAAAAAATACTTAGAAATAACATATTAATATGAAACTCGGCTTATTTAACACAAAACTATAAAATAATTAATGATTCTAAAAAGAAAAAAATATATTTTCATCATTTTTGCCCATTCTGACTCCCTTTAATAAATAAGCAATGTTATTTCCTAGAGTTTTGAGAACTTGATAGAACTTGATATAAGTGCGAAGTGCAAAAGCGAAGTTTTGTTTTTGAAGTTTGTCCCCTCCCAATACTTGACAATAGTTGCGTTGCTGGGTGGAATTCAGCCGCTGTCTGGCGGAGAATTCTAGCGGCCGGCTGCTCTGATCGGTAGTTTGCTATCATTCCTCCGACGAACACCAAGCGAATGGCAAGCAATACCCTAGCAAACGGGCCACGGATCACGCGCGATCTTCCTCCCTTTTCCTTGTCCTACCATCACCCCTTACACACACTTAAATGCAGCGCTACCACCCATGTCGGGAACTTAGAGCTTGTCCTGACAGTGACTCGCTGATACTGATTGAGAAAAATCCCCGCAAGCCGATGGAGGTCGACCCCGAATCTCGCCATGTCCCACGATACATTACGCTTCACTTACGGGACAAAAGACCTTAGCAGTTGACGCACCCGAAATCACTAATCAATCAAACTCATAAGAAGAAGCGGCCGTCAGAAAGTCGCTGACGTAGCGGACTTTCTGACGATTGAGATGTCTGGGGTCATACGCATGTGATATAAAGGGCCGTACGCATGCTACGTAAGCATATAAATTGTTGTTCTTGAGCAGTGAACACACTGATTCTTGGAAAAACATTTTCAAAGGCTTTGTTCATCAGCATTTTTGCTGCTGCGGGTCCCTAGAATACCTGTATACTAATTTCCAATGCAATCTAAAATTGAAAGAAAACTATACAGGCTCTAGCCATATGAAAGGTGACTATGATTTTATTAAATACTCTTGAACTCAGAAAGAACCCCAAATCAACAACGTTCCTAATTTACAATTGCGGGCAGGAATAGAAAGAAAACTGTGCAGCCTCTAGCAATGTGAAAGATGACTTAGGTTTGAACTGACAGAGAACCCGAAATCATCTGTATTCCTAATTTCCAATGCTTGCTAAAATTTAAAGAATACTGCGCACCCTCCATCCATGTGAGTGATGATTTGTTTTGTTAGGTTTCCAGGAAGTCGAAAAAATACAAAACATTTCTATTTTTAATTTGAAATGCACGCAATATTTCAAAAGAAACCTCGTTCAGCAGTGTGCGTTATACTTTTTGAAAATACATTTTGTGTGATTTTGTTCAGCAGAATGTTTGGTGCTGCAGGATACTAGTTTAATTTAAAATATTAGGGGACAGCAAAGCAACCAAATTACTCGCAACGGTCTATTTGAGTAACGCTTCAACAGGGGAGAAGAGTATTAAGAAGATCTGGTTTTGCTTATATATCACGATTTCAATAGTAAGCATTTCTTATCCGCATCATAAGTTGGTGAGGAGGGTGACTCAGAACCATTTTTGCTATTACTCCGTCAGCAGTTAAATTCTTAGAGAATATATATTTTATTCTTACTGCAAAGAAAAAGGATTAAGACGAGTTGTTCTAATGGAATGTGTTTACACATAATATCATGTGGTAAACAAAGTAATATACATAAATGTTAGAACCGCGAAAGTCTTTTAATTAAGAGGTATTTGAATCCGTAGAATTTTAAACTCGTCAATTTTGCAATTGCTGCATTGTTACCCGGACAGAGCAAGTTTCAATTCTGATGTAATGAGAATACAGAAATAGGAAGAGAAAATACATGAATCAGCTGCATGTTGACACTGGGAAAGGCTTTTTGAGCGGTTACTCCTGTCTCATTATGTGCAAATGTCATCGTTCCACGAAGTAGCTGCGGTATGAATAACACGTCATCTGTCACGTTATCTCTGATAACGAACCCAGCAACCGAGCAGTAGGATAGGAATGTTCAGTAATTAAGAGTCAATAGATTTTCAAAGGATTGCATCCGGGTCAAAAGTAGCGACTTGCCACCGCTTAGTAAGAAAATGTGCGGTATCCGTTAGAATATTCTCACCCGCTGTCTACGTAAAACAGATGGAAATTTGTGAAACTCGGGACTTGATATAAGATTATTTTGAATTGATATTTCTATCGTACAATTGACTAGCTTTGGTGGCTCAGGGCATCACCTGTTGTCACTGCAGTGCTGCTGACCATGAGGTGCTAGGGTACGAGTGGCAGGATTTTGCACCCCAGCTAGTTACGTCGAATTCAGCCTCTGTCTGGAGGAGAGTTCTAGCGGCCGGCTGCTCTGATTGGTGGGTTCCCGTTTTTTTTTCAATCAGCACCAGGCGAATGCCGGAGCAGTACCCCCAACAAACGGGTCCGCGCGCTATCTTCCTTTCCTCTTCCTTGTTCTATCCTAATCCCCTTACACACACACTGACATGCACTACACTACCACTCATGTCGGGAGGCCAGTCGGGAGCTTAAAGCTTTCAGGTGGGGTGGTGCCCCGCTGGCAGGAGGTACCTGGTTGGGGAAACTTTCGCTAGCCGATGTGTAGATCGGCGCCAGATCTCACCACTCAGTAGGTGATCACCGCCACATCACGAGGAAATGCATGCATTACGTTTACTGGACTAATGACCTTAGCGTTTGATGCGTCCGGAAACACGAAAAAAATCAATTAATCAATCCACAGTATGAATACAACGTTGATTCGGAGAATTCGATAGGATGCTTTTATTATAGATTAAGACATGACATTCAGTATTCTTGATAAAGACAATCGTTCGAGACATTTTAAGGTTATTTCCTTTATTAATACATGGGTGTACGTACATGTAAATACACTACGAGTGTTTCCAATTCAGTATATCCTCCACAATTTTACAATTAATTTTCTCCGTTATTTCTGTGATGAAAGTTATGTCACTAATGCATTTTTTTGAGGTTAGCAATTGGGTACTATGAATGGGGTTATAAAAATTATTAATAATAAAAATGTTAAAGAAGAAACCTCGGAGGATGTCTACTTAAATTCCACATGTAATATTTTCTCTTCGCTTTGAAGAATCTGATCATCTGTAAAAATATATTTTGCATTCAGACTCTGTAACAAATATTATTGATGCTGCTGATTCTCAAGGAAAAACACATGTTGTAATGAACCTATTAGTTTAAAACAACAAACCTAATAAGTGAACATGAATGTACTAATCAAACCTAAGCACATTCTAGTACTTTAAATTATTTTAGGACGTACAAAAAATGTTCGGAATTCTCAGTTGAATATTTAATATTATTTTGACGAAATTGCTTTTGATTCACTTTACCTTTTCTTTTTTCTCAAACAAGACCCATCAGAGATCCCTGCGGGCTTCGTGCAAGAATTACTGCCGGCATTTGGCGGTTTCGACGGAAGGAAGCTGCGAGGATGCGGAGGAGCAGAGAGCGGAGCGGAACGGGATGGAGAAGGATGAGAAGGGGAAGAGAAATGCGGTGAACAGCGGAGAGGAGCGAGCAGAGAAGGAAGGATGCGATGGGACGAGAGAGGACGGATCGGTGGGGAATGGGCCAGGTCTATGCGGGACGGGCAGGCTAAGGAGGGACGGAAAGGATAGTGATAAGACCAGAAGAGACTTGTCAAAGTGAATAGAGATATGTCAAGATGGATCAGAGCGGGTGATGGGGGCTCGGGACGGGGTAAAGCGGAACAGATGGAGACGCCACAGTACGAGATGGCACGGGACTGGCCAAAGAAGTGATTCAAGAGGGAACGAATATGTACGTAGCAGAGCAAAACGGGATTCGCGAAGACGAATAGAGACGGATGAAGGCAGGTCAGGTAAGGTCAGGTTGGGATAGGGTATTGCAGGGAATGTATGAATTATTGTAGGGAATGCAAGACGCGACGGGTTAATGCGTGACGGAACGGGCGAAGGAGGGACGTGATAAGGCGAGGAATGACATCTCCAGGCAAAGCCAAACAGGTGAATAGGGACTGGAGCGGGACGGTTTAAGGCGAGGCAAGTCGTATCCAGGTGCGACAGAACAGGGCAGTGCAAGGCAAGGCGGGTCGGGACGGGTCCAAGCGGATCCGCAGGGGCAACAGATCGGAGGGGGGAGGTGGGCCGTTGTTTGGCTTGCGCCGTCGCGGATCAAACCCAGCGCAAACAGCTCCGCGCTATCTCGGCGAGGGCGCAGCCAGCGCGCGCAAACAAGAGGCGTCGGCTTTGTTTTTCTCCCTCTCGGCGCGCCCCAACCACGCTGGGCGGAAATGCACAGAAAGCACTCCCTAACGAAATAAACGCTCTAAACGTATATATCATCAGAACATCAAAAGTTCGTAAAAGAAAAAATTCATCAATAATTGAAAATTAAACCTTAACCTTCAAAATTCGCAATATATTCACGCCATCTGAACCAATACAGATCTGGTGTCAACACCAATGACTACAGAACATCTCGAACGCAGCAAGTGTCAGTCCTGAAAGGTGTATACATGGATAGACTAAAGGTGGCGGTGATGTGAATTTTCAGGAATTAATTAAATACATCTTTTCGAAAGCCATACATTTTTTACAACCTAGTAAATGGAAAATAAAATGAAGTTTCTGATTACTGTAGGGCATTGCTAAGACATTGATCATTTGAATTTAAATTTAAATAACAACAAGGCATGGAAAAAACTTTTAACAACAACAAGGCATGGTTTCCTGAAGGGAGTTAAACTGCATTTACGTTCATCGAGTATGTAGAATATTACCAATAGCATTTTCAATATAACTCTAATGTTTATCGAGAGGGTTTAGAGAGAGTTAAATGGCTATGTGTCTTTGTACATTCCATTTCATGCATGCATGCATGTTACCGTCATTATTTATTTTTATGCTTGGTTGAATATTCCAGAAAATGAAAATTTGAAAAGAAGAGTGATCAAAATACCGGAATTTTCAAGTTTTCGTTTCTGGACGACAAAGTCTCGTGCTCTATTTTAACGTGCTCTTTTCAGCAGTGTGGAAAAAACAAGCGTCTTAATATACAGCGTTTCAGTTCCTAAATTTCATTTCTATAAAAAATGACACTTACTCTAGTCTACAAATTCTTCAAATATCACCAAATACACCCTTGAATGAATTACTGGCCCACTGTACGGCGCGTGCGGCGACAAGGGTCCCCCTGGTGGCAGCCAGCCGAACTGCCAGCGCCAGTTCCGCCTGCCCGCTGGCATTGTTACGAGCCGCCGCTAGCGTGCGCATTGTTCGCGGGCGCCATCTTGCGGTGTCGCCCCGTATCTCATGGACGAAGAGCGAACGGGGCAGCGCTTCCTCGTAACTCCAAGCGGCGCGGGGGCGGCGAGTGCGTTTGAGAAATACGTGCAGCGGCGGCGCACAGTGTCTGCTTGGGCCTCAACACGTGCACAGCACGTGTGCAGTGGTGCAATTCTTACTTTTTCGTAAACATATGTATATACGGAGTAATGTACGTAGTATAGAGAAAGTTATGTAATGCTGCGGAAAATCGATTTCGAGATTTTAACGGAAATACACGTTTTAGGGTCCCCTGATACCAAAAAAGTGCCTTTTTTTCCTTTCAAAACGCCGTCAGTCTCCGTCAGTCTGTCCGCCCGTCCATAGCGCCTAAATCATGAGTACAATCTTTTCCAAATTGAAGAAAGCCCTGACGATCTGGCTCTAGTTTTTATTTTTGCAACTACGAAGTTTACTTCAAAATATGTTTATGGCAATAAATTTGGAATTTACATAAGTGTAGAAGTTTTAAAACACTTTATTTTATTTGCAATTCGGTAACAGTTATATAACTAAAAAATAGTTATTTTCTGTTTCATGCAGTCTGGCTAACTTTAACGGTTTACACCCATTAAACGACCATTGCCAGACCATTTTCAAAGGACCAGCATTTCATTGGACATTTTTCTATTATTATTCGTTCATAGCATATGAAATTTTTCGAATGTATTTGTTTTGTATAAAATTTGTATTTTCCGAATGTATGTTTAAATAGGCCGACATTTTTATTCGGTTAGTTTAAATGAACTATAAATGGAAGTGTCATCATTCAAGGATACTTTATAAAATAGCCCTTTTAAGCTTGAAATAAATTTGAAAATGTATTAATTACATATTTTGCACGATAACTTCTGAATTTGACTAATGAAATACTTGATCTTGACACCCTAGTATAGGTCTATATCGTTAACGAAAGCATGAAATATCAATACTATGCACGAATACAAAATAAAAAGCTGAAACTGAAACGTCTGCTCCACCTACTGCAACATGTTAATTTTGAAGAAAATTTTACAAAGCGTATTTGCGTAATACGTTGCTTCATTGTAAATTAATTTCATACCATGTTAATCTAAAGTAGGGGTGAGTGTGCTGTGTATAAAATATTCCGCACCGCTGATTCCAGATATTGCATCTCAAAATAGTGTCTTGACTTTGCCTCTCTCCACCTCCGTTGTTAAACTACAGTACTCAAAAAACTTGACGGCCACTTTATGGCCTTGATCCATAAACCACCACCGATTAATATCAAAAGTATAAACATTCAAACATTGATATAATTTCAACCTCCCAAAATTAAAATGTCGGTTTCAAATTCAAGGGGCCACTGAACAGTCATATTGATTGAGGAATATCAATTTTGGAAAAAATCTTCAAAACGGTTTAGCCTCTAGCGTTGTTCACTGACGGATACACAGAGACAGACGGACAGATTCGCCGTCATTCGATTTTTCGGTATCAACGACCCACAAAACATGGATTCTGGCTACTTGCGTTAGATAATTTTTTTCTAAATTTAACAACTGAATTTATCCACCTTTCGTTACCAGGGACCTGTAATAAAAGTTTTTCTGCCGAAAATTCGCGCTTTTACTTTCTCCCTACAGAGTAGAAAGTAATCTAAAGCTGCGTGAAAATACGGCGAAGGTCCTGACGACGAAAAAGTGGATAAATTCAGTTACTAAATTTAGAGAAAAATTATCTATCACATGGTGTAGCCAGAATTCGTATTTTGTGGGGCCTTGATACCGAAAATCGAATGACGGCAAATCTGTCCATCTGTGAACAACGCTGCGGCTAAACCGTTCAGCTGACTTACTCCAAATTTGATATTTCCAAATTGATCTAAGTGATGTCACGGCCCCTTAAATTGAAAACCTATATTTTAATTTCCAACGGTACTTTACTATATGCCCCTGGGACATTTTCAAAATTTTCAAAACAAATGTCTACATCGTTTTTGATTAAATTTTGTGGTTGGTTAGTGTGATGGACGAATGGTGCAGATCTCACGTTCGTTGAAAACCCTGAGTTTTCCAAAATTGCAAAAGTTCAAAATTTTGTTTTTCCAAAATTTTAATTCTTTGTACAACTAAAATATTAAGATATATTTTTCCCTTCATGAAATCTGTTCCTTGAAGATAGATTTCCAAATAATGTCATGTACGATGTTTCGAAAATTTGAGTACTTTTCGCAGAATTTTGCGTGAAAACACGGGGGGGGGGATTACGAGCTGTTTTAACACCACTAATTTTGGCGTAGCATTACATAACTTGAGTAAAAAGTAACAATGGAGGTTTTTACTCCGGGAATTGGTTTTGCTTAGGTCTGTCTACTTTCGAATATGGAGACTGTGCTTAGAGCAATGTGGCATTTATTACGGCACAATTATTTATCCAATTGGTTGAAGTCTACCTAATCGCTCAGCAAATATTATGTTGTAATTATGTCAATTGAATAACAGCCAAGTGTGCATTCTAGAAATAATGATATATTTTGCAGGAAAATTAATAGTGTTTTTAAAAAAAGGAAAAATTAGCTAAAATCAACTAAAAAGACAAATAATGATAATATAAGAGAAGTACTCTTCACTAGAACGGAGAAAATTGTGACATTACTGGCTGTTTACTGTTCATTTGGTGCCCATCAATAAAGTTTTCATAAAAGGGATGAGGAATGTATCTTCGTTTCGTACTAATCAATTACGATTCATCTGTGATGCGGACAGGAAAGTACAAATGAAGAGAAATCGTGCGCGCGATGAGAGGGAGCTGTCAAGCAGTACGCATTTGCAACGAAGTATTACAATGAGAATTTACGGGTATTCTCGAACTGAATAATTACGACTGAAGGCTGCAGGATCTCGATGTAATACCGCAATAAGCTAGTAAAAGGCAATCGATATTTGTCAGATTTACGTTGATTGTGTAGAGGAAAATAGTCAAAATACTATTTAAAAATAATATTTGTGTTGTGAACAACTAATAAATTACACTTCTTAATACATTACAATCACAAGGTTTTGCTTCGATATTCAAGTGACACTTTCGTGTTTACATTCTCCTACGGAGAAGAATTTGCTGAAATTCTAAATATCCATCTAGTCTTACAACTTCTTTCTCTTGTAATATTTGAAATATCAGGGTCTGTCGTAAGACAGTGCAGTAAATAGTTTCTATTTTTTACTGATGCGATATGGCTTGTTATTGCCTTCGCTATGAAGCTCAATATACACTACAACCTAGATTGAAGGGGTCGTGATTACCAGGGATAATACACGAAAACAGGTGAATGATGCAACATTTTCTCTTATGGGGGGATTTATGAAAGGTAATTGTGGGAGAGAAATATGAAAAGACAAACCGAATCAAGTTAACAATTAGTTAATTAGTAAATAAGTAAATCTGAATCATTAAAACGCCCTTGGTGCATAAATGACTATTTTCTTAGCACCTGATAACTTCTCATCAGAATATCAGTCCATAATTTTTATTAGTCACATAGATGCGATGAAGGGTATCTGCGGATTAGATGATAAAAACATACCTCAAATAAAATGTCATGATTAGTTAAACTACGACTAACGTCGTAAGAGTAGTAAAAAACTTTTTGAAAGATTTCTAAGTCACCTCAATCCCAAAAACGCGTTTTTCAGTTCTAAGGATTTCGTCGACTTAATATTAACTTTTCTAACTGAAAAAAGGGAAAATAAGAAAATAATTGTTCCTTACCAAAATTATTTTTTTGATATTTCCTCGGTGCCCAATTTAATCAATATTTTTAAAACTAACAACTGTTGATTCTTCTTTTACTTTAAAACTCAGGAACAGCTCTGAAAAAAATCAAAACTTCTCTCAAAACACTGGTTGTCGTGATTTTTTACATTTTTTTTTCCATTTCTGGGTTATAATTAAAAAATTAAAACTAAGACATGTAATTATTTCAGTCTAAAGAAAAGGATGACCATTCCGTTTCCTAATAATTTATTCTTGTATACGTATAAATGGTGAAAAAAAGGTTATCGAGAAAGGTTATATCGGTATTTTTCCTTCAATTTAATTTTACTTTGATATCGGATTCTGCACTTTTCCCTCCCCGTGTGCTACGGAGTGGGGACACCCACAGAAAACTAACCTTGAAAAGGTCTTTCTTTGTGAAATTCTGCCTAAGTACACAATCCAGGTTCCATATGTCTTCCTTCATTTCCCTACAAGTCCCCCATCTATCCTTCACCTTCACCTGTCTCTCTAACCAAAACGTCCCCCACTTGCCCTCTTATTTTTTCCCATCTGTCCCCGAATCCTCCCCCTAATGCGTAATCCGCCGGAACTCACCTGCCCTAAAAATCTCGTTTCCCAACAACACACACCCTCCTAGTTTAAAAGACGTAGGATGCATCGTTACCGAGTTTTGCGTTTTGTGTGTTGCAATAATCTGTTTCGTATGTCATAATCTGCAAACTGCTTTTTTTCTCGTCTGAAAAAAGTTGGATTAAACTGGGGATGTAATTCCATATTCACTAGTAGCACGATTATGAGTTATGTGTCGATGGTTTCTAACAAATTGCCCCCCCCCCCAAAAAAACATCTTTCCTTATTGTACAAAGGATTTTAATTGAGTTTTGGGAAAACGAATGGATCATTTCGCTTTGCATAATAAGGTGCGAGAATAACGAAATATTCGTGTGAAAACGAGTAGTGTTGTGATTATAACAATATTATATTTATTCTACTTATTATTATTATTCTACTTTTTTGAATATTATATTTTTTCTACTTATTTGCATTTTGTTATTAGCGATATCAAGAATGCTGATTTGCGAAACGTTTATGACTCAAAGAGTCAGCGATCACTTGGCTTGTTGAAACTCATTGTTGCAATGCCGCACAGGTAACAGAAGGCAATAGTGGAAGCCGCTGTTGGTTCGTGGTAATATAAACTGATAATTTTATTTACAGCTAAAATACCCATCGTGCATCGTTGGTACATTTATGTAGCACGTGAATACATGGAATTCAATGAAAGAAAACTATTTTCGTTTAAACGTTTGAATTAAAAAAATATACGTATTTTTCGTGCTTCGTTTGTTTAAGAATTTTTCAAATAGTAGTTGAAGTGTAAGTCAGAAATTGTCAAATCTATACTAATAAAAGTGAATTTACCGACGTGTAACCGACATTGATTCCACAAAACGTAGCGTATGAATAGATATGAAATTTTTACAGACTCTTCTTCAGGATTGTTGCAGTGTTCTAGCAAAGCTTGGTAAAGATTAACACAACCCAAATGCGGAAAATAAATAATTTAAATAATGTTTGTAGATACACCGCGATCATTTTGCGCCTCTCGCTTAGAGCACATGGTTTCTAATATATTCTGCCAGAGCCCAGTAGTGTTGCAACAAAACTGGTAGCTACTTAATTTGCAAGAGGCCAGTAGCGGTGCATAAGAGAACAAAAAATTCATCTAATAGCAATGTTTTATAAAATAAAATGAAAGCAAATTATAGTATTATATTAAAATTTGAACCAATTACGTTAAAAATTAAAATCTTAAACATCGTGGTTTATATAAAATTGATCTTTTCCCTCATTCGCAAGGATTGAATAGGAAGAAAGCCCGGGCAACGCCGGGTATTTTGCTAATAATATTTCATAACCATTAACAATATCGCAAGAACCTACGTGCTGTTGTAGCACCACATGTTTTAACTATGGCCCAGTCATCGAAACAATCTGAACAATAATAGGTGTTTAGAAAGGAAGTATTGAAATTTCTCTTGTGCCTATTCCCTTGTTCTAAGGCACAGTAAAAAATTATTTTTGTTAATTTTTACGTATTTTCTCTTTTGAATTTGGCGCTGAGAAAATTCAAAAAGAGAATGATAGTATTAAAATTTTCTACCTTTTATAAAATTTTGAAAACTACATTAAAAGTGGTAATGTAATATTTATTAACATTAATGAAACGACCAAAATGAGAATGCTGTATCTAGAGTTATAAATACTGTTAAAATGGAGATGGAAAATTGTTCTTCTCTTCCTTATAAATTATGCATAACCCAAAATTAAACGTCTACGAAAGGCATTTTTTCACGATTTCTTCTCATTTAACAATAGATGTTTATTTTAGAATGTCAAATTCGGTCCATAAATAGGCAAAGAGGCGAAACAAGAAGAGAATGTTTGATGCCAGTAGCAACGGAGGAGCGGCGAGGGCGCCAGTTAGAGGGCGATTCAACTTCCAAACAATCCGATCAAGAAGGGGCCTCTCCGTGTTTAATGGGGCTCATGCTAATTATTCGCAGAAGACGTAAACATCGGACGGCATCTGATATTCATTAAGGAAAAGTTTGCTTACGCTGTTCCTTCCCGACTTTTGCTGCCGGCCCGCGCTGCCTAATGAATAGGGGAAAAATTCTCGAAAAGTTTCCGTGCGAGTGAGAGCTGCTTTTATTTATGAAGGGTAGAAACAGTGAAGAATGGTTCGCTGTGTGGCAGATCGATGTGGGGAACTAGGGGTGGATTACTTCTAGAAACAGAAGGGTGCGTAGAGAGACTATACAATAGTGCTTGTGTTATCAGCATCTCAAATTTAACGAAGAAAAATATTCAAAGTAACAAAAATGTAATGAGTGCAATTGCATATTTTTGTTTGGGATTTTTTCTGGAAATAAAAGACCAATGTCATAAAGTTTATATTCATTTTGTATCGGTATCACAGCTTTGGAGCGACCTGTGATGTGGAAGAGTAATGATCACTTAATGTCGTGGCAATTGGCAATTACTTTTACTCATTTAATATTGTTTTGAAAAATTCAATTAGAAATTCTACGTTTTTATGACTATTTGAATGCCTTTTTCGTGGAGGATCTTTTTTCGCGTTTGCAAAACGTTCCCGCGTGTTACGAAGCGCGCCTTGCCGCCGCCCTGGGACGTAGGTGGAGAGAGGCGAACGGGCTGAGTGGGAGTGGGCCGCTCGGTGCAGGGAACGGCAGGGGGCGGTGGCGCCGAGCAGAGCCAATAGCCCGTAAAGTGGAATTACCGCTCGCGTGACACGAAACGCCCGCACGACGCGGCGTCGCGTTGCCTGCCGCATTGTCGCTGGCGCCCATTCCATAGCGGGCAGGTGCTCGCCGCCCCGCCGAGCGCGCGCTTTTATTAAATCCCTTCGCTCCCGCTGCGCTGCGCTCTGCTCTGCTCTGCTCTGCTCTGCAGAATTCATCGCTACAAATATGCGACCTACAAACCGATAATTGAAATAATTTTTTACCTTTTTATGGTAGAAATCATGGGTTATAGTGGAGTAGATCAAAAAGAAGACAAGAACGCGAATATCCGAAAACATAGCAACACAATTATTGAGCCCATTAAAATAAAATATATATTTTATTTATCGTATGGTAATACACATGGTGATATATATAAACAACTTATCTGCAGAAATGTAAGGTATTGTATCAAAGACAAAACAAACAGAATATAATTCATAAAATACAAGTTTATAAGCAAACATTTTAAATTTTAATATATTCAATTGCAGCACTAGTTGCCTTCAGGAAATCGTCAAATGGTCCGTCATACGCTCTATCAGAGCATTCCGTTATGATGTGGCG
The DNA here is from genome assembly GCA_011170035.1 of Teleogryllus occipitalis. NCBI lineage: Eukaryota > Metazoa > Arthropoda > Insecta > Orthoptera > Gryllidae > Teleogryllus > Teleogryllus occipitalis. The sequence continues at coordinate 58,531 of BLKR01015549.1, forward strand.
TACGGTTTGTCTAGTTGCTCCACAGTCGCAATTTGGCGTCAAGACCTTACCCCATTTATGTAGGGAGTCCGCGCATCTTCCATTATTAGTCCGTATTCTATTGATGGTTGTCCAAATTTTGCTTGGATGATCAAAGCCAAGGGGTTTCGTTCTTATGCAGGGAAAGTTGCAGCAGTGTGGTGGTCGGATCTTCGTCCAGGCGCGTTCCCAGGTGTCGATTAATTTGAACTGTGATGTACGTAAATCCTGGGCGGTTTTCAAGGTTGATTTTCTGGATCTCAGCCTATTTCTTTCAAGAGTGTTGACATCTTGATGGACTGGGAGTTCGGGGTTATCCTGTATGCGATTGAATTCTCTGCTAAGAGCGGCTTTGCGTCGTAGATCGGGGGGTGGAATGTGACTTAATATGGGCAGCCATTCAGCTGGGGTTGATCTTAGTGCTCCACTTATGATTCTCATGGTTTTGTTTAGTTGTGCGTCAAGTTTCTTTGTATGTGCACTATTAAGCCATGCTGGAGCTCCGTTCCCCGCAGTAGAATATATTAGTCCGAGTGCTGATGTGCGGAGAGTTTCAGCAGTAGCACCCCACGTCGTCCCGATCAATTTGTGTTTAATGTTGTTTCTAGTGCGTATCTTCGCGGCTGCGCTCTCCAGATGTAATTTATAGGAAAGTGTCCGGTCTAGAGTGACTCCTAAGTATTTGGGTTGCTTATTATGTTGGAGCAATCTGCCTTCAAAGTGAACTTGAAGTTGTCTATTTGCTTCTCCGTTACATAGATGAAAGCAGGTTGTCTCTGTCTTATTAGGATTTGGTTTCAATCTCAATTTCCGAAAGTAAGCTCCTATTGTTGCAAGATCATTTGTTAAGGTGGCTTCAGTTTCCTTGAATGTTCTGTTTCTACTGCCAGAACCCAATCATCCGCATATCCAAACTTTCGAGATCTAGTATCAGGCATGTCAGAGATGTATAAGCTTAACAGAAGTGGTGCGAGCACGGATCCTTGTGGAAATCCTTCTTTTAGCGTCTTTTTTTAGCTTTTCCTATTGCCCATGATGACCTGGAAGATTCTGTCAGCTAGCATGCTATTGACAAGTTGGAGAGTTTTTCTGCATGGTATTATCTTGTAGAATGTATATAAGAGGCCGTGCCTCCAAACGGTATCATAAGCCACTGTAAGGTCTATAAAAGCAGCCGATGTTTTTAAATTCCTCTGATAGCCTGCTTCTATGTATGTCGTAAGCGCCATGATCTGGACCGTGCAGCTTCGCCCTGGTCGAAAGCCAGCCTGTTCTATTGGTATTTTTTCAAGTATGCTAGTCCCCATCCAGTTGTAGATGAGTCTCTCGAGTAGTTTGTATAGTGAGCTCAGAAGGGCTATTGGTCGGTAGCTCTTTGGATAAAAAATATAGATAGCTATATACAGTGCATTGTAATATTATCTCAATAGAAAATACGGACAAGAAAACTACTCCGAGCATCCCTTATAATTTTTCCTTAAATTTTTCTCAATTTCCTTCGAATCCTCCGAACTCCCGATTAACCCTTTATCTTTCTGTGAGCCCCCACCCCGCCTCATCCTCGTCCTCCTCTTCCTCCTCCTCAATGATTTATTTTCCTGAAATTGTTACATGATTCACAAATTGCAATCCTTCGCTTGCCCTTGTTATAATTGTACATGAATTCAAAAGACGCTTTCTTCAGACTTCATACTTCGTTGTGTAATGCTTAAGCAGTATAGAGCAAGTATTATTGAAAAACGGCAATTTTTCGACAGGAAAGCTATTATTGCAAGACCCTGGTAAATAAAAAGTGGATAAATCATATTCCTATACACAGAAAAAGTTTTTTTAATCACGTTTTGGCGCGAATTTCAAATGTTTAAACTGAAAAAAATGGTTTTAGTTTTTTTTTTCACCGTCCACATTCTTTAAAATTCTGAAAAAAATACATGTTTACTATGTTATAAGACCCATTTTAGGGGGGAAATTGAGACAGTACTCCAACGTTATCGCGTCAAAAATTAATTTCAAAAATGTATTTATTTTGTCTATTTGAATTTCACTTCAGAATTGATTGACAAAAATACGTTAAAATTCATCTATGTTTCCTCGTCTCTGTATTTTTTTTTGTCTCTTACACGCTACGGAAGCTGAGAAAAAAATAAAAAATGAAAAACACGTTTCTCTTTGTATCTTCGCTGCAGATTGCCCTAGGAGGCTGACCTTTTGTGAATGTACGTCATTTTGTATTCTCTTTCATATGAGCATCGAGATTATCGATTTGGTTTGGGGGCACTTTTCACCGCCTAATTCGGCAATACCTTTTGTGTTGATGCATTAGCTTTAAAAAAATTAATTTTCGCGCCTAAAGTTTTAGGATTTGTAATGACTTTTACAGGAGATGACTGATCTGTGTTAATTTCGACAGAAATTGTGGGATTATAATTCTAGGTAACCGTTACTAAGTGCGCAAAATTACATGCTGTTCAGCTACAGTAGTTTCTTCATTTCACTCTGATTTGTTCAAGAAGTGAGATATGTGACAAGCGCTTTATCTCAATTTCAAATCATTGATTACTTTAATTCTCTTTGTATTTATATCTCTTATACAATTATACTCGTATGATATTTTAAGTTAAAAATAAGCATGTAATGATTCGCCAGATTTCATCATTGGCACTCATAAAACATTCATGAGGCAGTAGCTCCTTATTTCAAACAAAATACCACCATATTTTTACTTGGTCTTAATTACAATTTAACTAGAGTTATCTAAACATTCCTCTTTTTATTAGAAGATTATACAGTTTTGTTTAATAAGAAATACTACACTAATAGTAATTAATTTTACAGCAAAATAACAAAAAGTACAATCACAGATCAACATATCCATGGTAGTGCCCTCTGGAGACACATTCCAGAGGGTGCAGGTTGGCGCCATGGCAATAGAATTTTTAACTCTGCTTTCGTCCCTGGGAATCTCCCGACTTCGCGAAATTTCTGAAATCTACATTTACGCTTTATTTAAAACTTCAATTCATCTTATACCTTTCCCTTCTACAGTTTTAATAAACGGTGTTTGAGCTTACTTGTGGAATGCATTTCAGGGAAGTTATCAGCCTTTTTTGGCGCACTCCTGTGTGCCAAACCGAGGAACTCTCCGTCAGTAGCAGTGTAACTCTTATTCAGTGCGTGTCATCCTTTGCAAGTTTTTTCATTTATTTTTACATAAAAAACGGTTAAAAACTGTGTGTGACGTGCGACGGGGAGAAATCGAAAAAAAAAAAAAAATGAAAACGAAAAAAAATCTGTGCAGGTTTTCATAATTCTGTGATCCCCACCCTAAGCCATATACTACTTGAATTTTGAATACAGAAAGAAAATTTGCGTTTCTTGCAAGGATTGTTAACAAAATATTCGTTCCGGTGTAATAAAATCTATTTTCAAGGGTTAATCAGCTATAAATTTGGACTCTTTTTACTCATTATGTCCTTTGAGAAGGAATAATACTTTCTGCCATGACAACATGGAGAACGATAATTTGAATAACTAAATTTCCCACTGAATTCTAGAAGACGTGCAAAGATAATGAAGTTACATTTATGTCCAGAAACAAAACAAGGGGCCATCTCAGCATTTGTTCAAAGGATCAGGGAAACAGGTCGAAAAACCTGATTGGGATGGAGATTATTGACCCAGAATCTGCGGTAGTACATAATATTCCATCATTCCAGTAAGGTATTTCAACTCTCTAAAATCTTTGTTTAGAGTACGAACGTAACCAATCTATAGCAATACCAAGGATTTCATATGAAAGGAATTTTGCAAGTAAAATGTTATGATCAATGAAGTCAAAAGCTTTTGAGAGATCTAAAAATAATCCAATAGGTTATCGTTTTGATCCAATGATGAGGCGACATCTTTAAGAAAAGAAAATATGGCTGTTTCCGTAGATTTTGATTTTCTAAAACCATGTTGGCAATCTGACAGCACGTCGTGTTTACTGAGAAAGGTTTCCATTCGTACATAAAAATGTCTCTAATATTTTTGAAAAACTGCCAAAAGAGAAATTGTGAATTTCATTTTTGTTAATTGAAATAATTCAAGGCGTTGTCATTGCCAACAATATTTTTTAATTGAAGAGCAGCTTTCGATGGCTTAGCCATCATCATCAGTTTCCTGATACAAGAAACATAAACAAAACATTACAATTAATAGATTACTAATAGTACTGGTTATATAGTACATAATTTTAATTTAAAACCATCTTAAGAAATGAAAGAGCGAAAGAAAGAAGAAGGAGGCGGAGAGTTAAATATTTTAATATTACAGTAATTTTGTAAATATATGTAATAAATTGAATGAAATAAACATGTAAGATTTTTTAACAGAACATAGGAAAAGTAAGTTGAGCCGTCTTACCTGCTGTTTGGAAGCCCAAAACGATTACGCGTGCTCGGGCACGCCTACCAGCCAGATGTGGGGTGGAGATGTGGGGTGGAGTGGAGCGCTGTGCTGCACCGTTCCCGAAGAGTGTGGTGTCAAATAATAATTTTAGCAGAGGGGAGGGGTTATTGTTTATGTTTTCATTCAGTACGTTATTATTATTATTATTTATATTATTATTGTTGTTGTTGTTATTATTGTGATTATTATTTTGTGGATGTTTATCGCTAAACCAATATTCATTTTTGTTGCCCTTTTTGAAGGGCGGCTTAATCTTAGCTGTTTTGAAAATATTTGAAAACGTTCCGGTGCATAAAGGATGCATTAAAAATGTGAGTTAACGGATGTATAATGGCAGTCGCACAAATCTTTAATAAACAATACGGAAATTCATCATAATCTGTGGAAGATTTATTTTTTACTTTACCGATTATTTCGATAATTTCATAGGAAGAAATTTCGGAAACGACCATCGTGTCTAAAATTTTTGGGGGAACGTCTGATATTGAATTTTTTGGCTGAAGGCCCTTAGTGATATCGGCAGCAATTCTCGAAAAGTATTGGTTAAAGAGACTAGCCACTGTTGGCGAATCGTTAGTAGATAGTACTGTTTGTTCTCTGGCGCCTCTGGAGAAAGTGCAATGTACAGGAAAAACATGACTAGACCGTTAAGAGAGTGTGTGAATATTAATGATGATGATTTTGAAAAAAATATTGCGCAAAGGGTGGAGCTAAATGACAGTACTTGTGAGAGTATATCTGAGAATCATCAATTTGAATGTGACTGTGTCTCATCAAGCAGACAATCGTGTGTAGAATCTGGGGTAGAAGACGATAATGAAGAGGAAAGTTTTGAGAATGAAGAACTCGAAGAAGAAATAACTGAGAATGCAAAATATTATAACGGAAAGGACAAAAAAGTCTTCAACATTTGTGCAAAAAATTTTCCTAAGAAAACTAGTGTTAAAATTTTTGTGTTAGCGGTAGTTTTTGGCAAGTGCAAAAACATTTTTGCACTAGTTTTTAGTTCTAGAGATATAGTAGTTTTCGTTAATATATTTTTTAATGTTTAATAAATTTTGATTATAAAGTTAAATTCGTTCTAAATTTTTCTCAACCATTCCTAATCACATGATATTCTCTCATTAGATAACATATTAAATATATCCTAATTCAGATTTTCTTTAGTCATTATTTATTAGTTTCAATGCTCTTCACTTAAAATACAATTTAATATTGTAATATTTGAAACTAAATTTCATGATTCTACTGGACTCCTCGACGGAACCAAAGTGACTGAATTTGCAAGTCATCAGCTAAGGGTTAATAAATAAATAATGAAATGCGCATACAAATTATAATTAACCACACAGGGAGCAGATAATGAAGAGGAGTCTTCTTTCACTTCATGTGAGGTTGCACAGATTTTGTGATTAAACTCATGAG
>BLKR01015550.1:0-64376 GCA_011170035.1 Teleogryllus occipitalis
AATAGATTCTATGCATTATTACCATGAATATTTGGAAACATATTTCTTGGCAGTATCCAGTGCGTACTAAAAAAAAAGTTGTTTGGAAAGCTCTACATCCAGACCAGTTTTCTTTGAATTGCATTTGAATAAGTTTCTTGACCATATTCAAATTGTAGTTGCAGTATTATTTCATAAAAATAATATAATACTAATTTTATAACAATAACAATCTAATATGAATAATTGTTGGTATGTAACTTAGGAGTAAAGTAAACAAATATTACTTTACGATTAATTGTATTTTTGATTTATTTTTTAAAAGTGGTATGATGAGTTTCTTTGATATCACGTACGTATTTGACCTTTCATCGACCGCACACCCTTCCTTAAGACGAGTTTTGATGATACATATTATGTAAATATTACTTTATGTACAATTTTAATGAAATAAAATGTGCGTAATCCAGTCCAGAAGATGTAATGTATATAAATATTATGTTCATGTAATATTAGTGAATAGTTACAAAAATTAAAAATATTAATGTTTTTGTTTATAATATTGAGTAAATTTGTTATTTCAGTAAAAGGGATCAAAATTTTCCGCTAGAAGCAGCATTGTAAAAGCAGTTCCCGTTCTCAGGACGGATCTCGACGAGTCATATTCGGCGATCACGCGTGCTTGACGAAAAGTTAATTCTTTGTATTTACTAATGGGGCAAGTTGGGGCATGATTTTATAACTGGATTCGAAAGAGGATAGATTCAGCTAGTAAATGAAATTAGAAACATCGCGGAATTCCGCGAAATTGGTAACTTTCAGCCTACGTGAACTTATGAGTAATTAAAATTATTGTATTAATTTCATGCATTTTAATATTTCATCCCACGTCGATATTATGCATTAATGCATTATAAAACTAACATGAAAATACTCTACAAACCTTCAGGAAGAGAATCCATACTGCCAGTTTTCTCTGCACAACTTTGTATGGCCACCACTTACAAATAAAGACGGTCTGTCTGTGTTACTCTCGCACTGCAGGTCTACCGAACGCCGCGAAGGGTAAGTTCGGGTGAATACTGGTGCCAGGGGAATTGACCCAGAGACACGAAGTGGGCAGAAGCAGATGCCCCCAAGTATACAGTGTGTCGTAGTATTTGCAAAAGTTCAGTAAACGAGATTTCATTTTTGAGGTTTTGGCCAGGATTTCGGGAAAATGCACCACCGTTCGGCCCGGGGTGCTCAGAGCAGATAAGGGGGGATGACACGATTCCCCTCTCAAGAGCAAGGAAGTGAGCGTCTCTTTTAGAGGGGCGGCGCCTAGCGCAGGCCGGAATCGCTCGTCCGAATCTCTCAAACGCGCGGGGGCGGGGTGTGAGTCACGCGACCGGTGACAGTCTCCAGAAAGACAAAAGAAGTCCCCCTTCCCGCAATGGGGAGAAAGTAAATCCACGAAACTGTAGCTTGTATGAATACGAATCACGAATTACTGCTATCTAGAAAGGGCCCCCGCCCGCACTCGCGATACGTGAACGTTTTTACCCGTTCAAATCTTCCAGATCGGCACCGGGAGAGATGGCTCAGGGCATCAACTGATGTTACTGCAGTCCCTCCGACAGGAGGTTCAAGGTTCGGGTCCCGGCAGTGGCAAGATTTTCGACACTAGCTTGTCAGTTAGGTCGAATTCAGTCGCTGACTGGAGGAGAATTCCAGTGACGCGCGCGATCTTTCCTTCCTCTTCCTTGTCCTATTCTCTCCCCTTACACACACTTACACTCACATGCACTACTGTACCACACATACAGGGAGACCGGTCGGGAGCTTGGAGCTTGTCTCGGCTGGGGCGGTGCCCCGCTGATGGGAGATACCTGGTTGTGAGAAACCCCTCTACCCGACGGTAGATTGGCGCCGGATCTCACCATCCAACGGGGAAAGTACACCAGCTACTTCCGAGAAAAAACATGCACTAGACTTACAGGACTAGTGACCCAGTAGTTGACGTGCCCGAAATCACTAACAGCCAACCAACAACGAACATATTCCCGATCGAGCAGAGTTTGTGGTTTCAACGTGGGACGCGGAGGCTAACAATTGCACAAATGAAATCCCGCGACTGATTTTCTTCAGAATACGAGCCTATGGTTGTCCGTACCTGAGTGTGTATAAGCGTTTACCAATTTCGGTTGCAGTACCGTACGGAACGGAACAAGTATTCAATATACAGATATAATTGGTTTTTTCTGTCTAGAGATAGATAAATAAACACTCGGGGAAGTGGGCAGCTAGTTTTTATTTTAATTTGTCAAATTTCTTGTCAATAAAATTAATAAATATATCTATTTATAAGCATTTGAACTATAGCATAACATGAAATATAATGAAACCAATAAGTCGAGGGAGCATTGATAAATAAAAAAAAATGCATTATGAAGCCTCTTAAACCGTTGAGAAAGTGCACTTAATTCGGAAAAAGTGCTTTTTTGGATGAATATGTAATGAAATATCTCAAGTATAATTACTAATTTGATTAGAACATTAAATTATGAAGAACAGGAAAAATGTGAAATAATGTACTCGAATGATAATAAATTCTTCGCTCCATTTATTTACACTTGTAATAGTAAGGTATCAGGAAATACCTTACTATTATTTAATTAATTAAATAATAAAAGGTAAGTTTGAAAAGTTTCATAAACCGTATAACATTTTATTTTTTGTCAGATACATCAATATATTTATTTCGTGGTAATCTAACAATGAAACGCTAAATTTTCTGGTGTTGTGTTATTTAGTTTTTTTGTATTAAAATAAATATCCATTTGCTTATTTTCCATAATTTAATTTATTTGGTTAGTAATTTTCTTTCGCAATGAAGATATTATACTTTCAAAAATACATCTGCCTGATACGCTAAATGTTATCTGTTTGCGATGACAATGTTCAGTAAATAAAACTAGCATGCGGCAAAACAAGCCCAGCTGTAGCAATCCACTCCATACACATTGTCCTTGCATTCAGCTAACGTGTAGCAAGCATAATGTATACACGTTTCTGACAGTGAAATTGCAACTTTGTGTATTGCCCTGAGCAGAAGATTAGTTTGCTTTAGTTATGTTGCATGCAGTACTAGAAAGAGCAAAGTCATGTAGCTAACAGAATATTTCAATGATTATTCCCACGAAATAGAAAAGTTGTATTGTTGCATCTGAGAGCAAATATACAGCATGGACATGTTTTCTAGAACGTGTTTCTCAAAATAACCACTCTATGATAGCATTGTCATCGCTTGAGGGTTTCACACTCGCGCTCACACACACACGCACACACACACATTTAGTTATGATAGCTTATGTGTTACAAAAATGTTTTATTGTATCACGAAATAGTTCTTTTAATATTTCTTCGTGTTTATTTGTTGGTTTATTTTGTATATTATTTCCTCCTTTTCTTCTCTTTTTAATACCACTCAATAGGTCTATTTGTCTTCTCAATCAGTACATCGTTTTCCTCATTAATTTTCTCTTTTTTTATTTAATTACAGTTTCTTATTTTGTTGCAACAACTTTTATTGCCCCTTATTTTAATAAGAGGTTGGATTACCATAATAATAATAATAATAATAATAATAATAATAATAATAATAATAATAATAATAATAATAATAATAATAATAATAATAATCAGAGAACATTGAAGTTTGATATGCACACTGTGATTCAAAATCTAGAGCCAGATAAAAGTTACAAATATCAGGGCATCGAAGAATGTGAGAACAATCTCCAACGACACAATGAAAGAGAGAATTTGCAGGGAGTATTACTGAAGAGTGAGACTTGCCCTGCAGTCCGCTCTGAACTCAAGAAATAAAATATCGGCTATTGGTAGTTTGACGGTGCCTATAGCCAAATATTTTCTGACTCGTGGACTGGACTGAGCAAGAAATTCGAATCATGGATCGGAAAAACAGAAAACTGCTTATAATGCATCATATCGCCCACCCTCGAGCTGATGTAGATAGATTTTATCTGTCGCGTAAGGAAGGAGGGAGAGGCGTCAGGCAAATTGAAGCCTCCTGGCATGATACAGTAGTCGGGATGGGAAAGTATGTAGTCAGTCATGAAGATGACCAGTAATCAGAAGATCATGAAATCTGACCGAAGAATGGGAAACTGAGGCAGTATAAGTGTAGCAAGAAACATTGCGAACAAGACTATGTAAGACACGCAGAATAACAGACTCTGACCTTCTAATGCTACTTAACATTAGACGTGGGATACAAAAAATGTCAATGAAATCGAAAAAAGACAAACAACTCCGTCAACAATACCTAAAAAGAATGGACAAAATGCAGATCAATAAAGATCAATCATTTCTGTGACTTAAAAGGGGAAGAATGAAGCCATAATCGGAAGTAGTTTTAATAGCTGCCGAAGATCAGGCGTTGAGAACACGACATTATGATTAAGTGGTTCTCAAAATTTCTCATGATGATAAATGCCGCATTTTCCAGAAACAAGTAAAAACCATTGATTATATCGTCTCTGCTTGACCAATTCTAGCAAAGACCGAATACATGAAAATGCACGATAGCGTGTGTGATTACCTCCAATGGTAGATCTGTAATGCCCTCAAAGTTCCTAACACATGTCCCAAGTGGTACGAACACTCACCGAAACCGGTGACGTCTCTTAGGTTGTGTACAATTTTGTACGGCCAACAAATTCAAACTGATCGCACGATAGAAGCAAACAAACCGTATATTTTTGTCCGGGATTTGGAGAAAAAATCGTGTCTATTTGTAGATGTTGCTGTGCCAAGGGATCAAAACATTGTGATTAAGGAGGCAGAGAAACGTCTTAAATACAAGTGTTTGGAAATCAAAATCAGCCGAATGTGGGGCGTAAAAGCACAGGTCGTCCCGAAAGTTATGGAGATTGGGGGATTTGTTCCGCAAAATTTGTGTAAGAACTTGGCTAAACTCCCAGGGCATTCAAAAGACTAGGGAATACTAGATATTGAATTATTTGGAACAGACCACATGTTTCGCAAAATATTGTAGAGGCAGCGATGTCCTTAGATCTGCTCCTTAAGAAACGTATTGCAACTCGGAGTTGGTTGGTTGGTGATTTCGGGCGTGTCAACAGCTTAGGCAATTAGTCCCATAAGTGTAGTGCATGTTTTTCATTGGGAGATGGCGGTGATCTTCCGCAGATTCCTTCCCCACTGGATGGCGAGATCCGGCGCCGACCTACCATCGACTAGCAGGGTTTCCACTTAACCAGGACTCTCCCATCAGCGGGGCACCGCCCCAGCCGGGACAAGTTCTAAGCTCCCGACCGGTCTCCCGGAATATGTGGTAGTGTAGGGTATGTTAGAGTGCGTGTAAGGGGAGAGGACAGGACAGGACAAGGAAGAGGAAGGAAAGATCGCGCGCGGTCCGTGGCCCGTTTGTTAGGGTACTGCTCCGACTTTCGCCTGGTGTTAATCGAAGAATCCACGCAAAACTACCGATCAGAGCTGCCGGCCGCTAGACTTCTCCTCCAGACAGCGACTGAATTTGACCTAGCTGAAAAGCTAGTGTCGAAAACCAACCCGGAGTTGACATTAAAACCAACCGAGGGTTGAGAGTTAGAGGAATAATAATAATAATAATAATAATAATAATAATAATAATAATTATTATTATTATTATTATTATTATTATTATTATTATTATTATTATTATTATTATTATTGGCGAATTCTCCCCAAAAATGGAAGACGTTAAGCAAATGACTCGATCAATTTTTCTTGAGTTCTTGTTGATCCAATGGGCTTTCATTCTTTCCGAGAAGGCTCATTTACGTTCTTCTGACCATTTTGGTCTGTACTGTTTTTGTTTAGGTTGCTCTGACATAACTTCCCATTTGTCTACTTTGTGTCTGAAGGTGTGTCTTTCTAAAATGTCTGCTGGTCTTATGTTTGCGTTTTTGAGGTCCTTTCGAATTTCATCTAGCGAAGGTGTGGAATTTTGAAGTGACGTTATATAATTTAGTCTCCTTTTTGTCAGTCGATTTTCCGGTAGCCTGTTGAGATGACCAAAGAATTGCATTCGCCTTTTCCTAATATCAATTTCGATGTTTGAAAACTGTTCTGTTGTTTTGTTTGCAGCCTGTAACCGTCTTGGGTATGTCTTGCTCCTATAATTTTCCTAATGATCTTTCTTTCTTTCTTTCTTCTTCTTCTTCTTCGTCTTCTTCTTCTTCTTCATATTATTATTATTATTATTATTATTATTATTATTATTATTATTATTATTATTACTATTATTATTGTTTTTAAAGATAAATATTTGAAACAATTTTTTTTTCTGTTGGTGACTATTTTGTGAGAAATGAAACGTTATTCTATTCGCCATTTTCCCGGATAACATATTTAGCAAGATACAAGTTTTTATCACTTATAGAAGTGGCTACATTTTTCTTGAATGCAGTTATATTCTATAAAAATATCCAGCTTCCATGCTATTGGGCATTTGGACTATTGCATTGGGGCGGTTCCAGGCAAGAGTTCAAACTCAAAGTTATTGTGAATATGTGATCATGTAATGTGATGCTGGCATTTAGTAATGTTGTTTAGGGATTCTTCTAGCTAGAGGGAGTGAATATTTTCAGTAAAATCTGACCGCTTTCAAGCGAGTTCCACAACATTTAAAACATTTTGAAGTACAGGCCGTGCAGGCCACAAAATTTCGGAAATCTAATTCTCAAATTTACATGGTCCTACTGACCCGTAGAGAAATTGAACCAACAAAACTTTGAACAAATTGGTATTTCGTACTTGCCATAAGTTCCTTTAGTTAATAAACAAAAAAAAGACAATTGATAGCTCTAGTTTGATTATCTCTTGAAAAATCTTCATACAAATCACATATTCTGTCGTTTCGACAAGTTGTCCTGTATCCCTTGCACAAATTCTCGAAGAATGGCGCGTACAAGGACACAGCGTTGCGGCGTATGCACGAGCCGAGGACGAACCGCAGGTGCGGACGGCACCACGCCGCCGGCGCGACGCTCCTGCGGACGCAGCCGCCTCGGCCATTTTCGACGCCGCGAGGTCTGCAGTATTCATCGGCCTCGGTCGGCGGACTCAATTAGGCATCGGACAGCGGCTGTCCGCAGTTCTCCTCATGCGAATTTTAGCCGAAAAAAAAAAACGAAAAAAAAAACGCGTCGCCGACGCGCCGGATTCTGCCCGAATTTATCCCGTCCCAAGCCGCGCCCCGGACGGACGGGATGGGACGGGAGGGGATGACGTGGAGGGAGGGGGTGGGTTACTAGGCGGGGAGGCGGCTACCGGGCTACCGACCGCACGCAAGCCGCTCGCATTATATCTTGATATCGCGATTCGGCGGCCGCTGCGGCGAATTGAGCGAGGCCTCGTGATACGGTCGCGCTGATCGATAGGAGCAGATGTGCCCGACTCGCTCGTGTGACTGAATAGACCTATATTATACCGAAGCGGTCGACGTGAACGCCAAAACCGAACAATGTGAGCGATATGACCGATACGGTGAGTGGAGCATTACGAGTGAACTGGTCGTTATAAATTACGCACGCGACGTTCCCAGATAAAGTTTATTTGGGGAAGCACTTGTTCCCGGATTGTGTTACAGAGGAGGTGGCGCTTTTGAGAAAATGTTTGGGATCGGTGATTTATTTTATGGTTTCCCGTGGAAATTCATAGCTGTGTTTGCAAACTCGTGCACTTGGACTGGCTCGTTGCGACAGAAAAGCAAAAATGGGCAGGGAGATGAGCTCGTTAAAATTATCAAAATAATTTGGTTGCTGGGTGATTTGTTATTCACTCCTGTTTTTCACTCTTCGCTGATATATAAAAGAGTTTATTAAACTCTGGACATAATTCTTTCCAATATATATTGCGGAAGCAGTGACTTACGAACTCACCCTTTCCGCAAGGGGTAAGTACATTTATATTTTACCGATACATTATAGCCCTCAATACAGAGCTCAATATACACAGCATAACTTACCTGGATCCAAAAGATCGTAATTACGGGGGAAATATGAAAACAGTTAAATGATGCGACAACTTTTCGTATGGAGGGAATAATGGAACAGAAATATGAAAAGCCAAACAGAGTCAAGTTAATATCCAGATAATTAATAAGTAAATAAGTCTGTATAAATAAAATTAGGTAAAAATAAAATTATGTTTGTACCAACTGTTTCTAATGCCTTTGGTGCATGAATATGTTGTTTCAAATTTCTATAACTAAAAAATATTTATAAAACGAAGAGCGTGCAGTGTGCTTTGAAGCAATAAACGTTAAATGGCGGTCTATATGGCTTTTATTTGTTTGGATACCTTATGAACAGTTTTATCTGTGTTTTAACAAAAAAAGTAGAAGGAACCTGTTTGGCTCTCTCTGATTGCCAAAGCAGTTTCGAGTATTTGACCTAACTTATTCTGAATTTAGAATTAATGTATGGTGGTGACTGATAGGGTCGACCAATCACGATCGACCTCTGTTTGCTTGGCGCTCGTCAGCTGACCTCACACTCGCCGACTCCCAACTTCAGACGCGTCAGTTTTATAACTTCCACAACTGAGAGCCAACTGACGATTCTTTGTGTTCCTTGTACTCATAACTTTCATTAAACTAGAGCTAAAACAGAACGTACTTTCTCGCCCTTTTTTTCATGCAAAATTACGCGAAAAGTACTCACATTTTCTAAAAATTGTACGTCACCTTATTTCAAAATCTATCTTTACAGCAACAGATCTCATTAAGGGAAAAAGTCTCGAAAAATGAGACCTGTACCATTTTCTTTACAGCCTTTCACACTATTAATGAACAAAATTTAATCGAAAACGATGGAGCTATTTTTTTTTTAATTTTGAAAATGACCCAGGGACTTTATGCAAAGTACCTCCAAAATTAAAATATAGGTTTAAAATTCAAGGGGCTGCGACATCAGCCAGATTGATTGGGCAATTTCAATTTTGGAGAAAATCGGCTGAACGGTTTAGCCGCTAGCGTTGTATGGACGGACGGACGGCTAGATGGGTGAATGAATGGCCAGACTGACATTTTACCGTCATTCAATTTTTCGGTATCAAGGACCCAGAAATCATGAATTCTTGCTACACCACGTGTTAGAGGATTTTTTTCTAAATTTAGAAACTCGATTTATCCACCTTTTTGTTACCAAGACCCTATAATACGAGTAAGTGTTTTTCTGCCGAAAATTCGCCGTTTTTTTCGCACAGCATTTCATAACTTTCTCTCTACTCCGTAACGAGAAAGTAAAACAAAAATCAGCTGTGCACGAAGAGTGTGCTGATATATTTTTTGTTTACATGTTCACCAGTGCGATGACTATTTTATCCCAGAGTTGGGCCGGCTGACTATCTTTGCATCTTTGTAGGGTATAATCCTACACTCTTTCAAAGGTTCAGACATCAGTAAATGAGTAGAGTGTTATGTTTTACTTACGTGTTCACCTCTCGTTTGATCAGGGTAATATTGGGGACAATGGCGGCTTACTCTCGTTTTGTCTTTAATTGGCATTAAAAGTAATTAAAGACTAATAGATTACTACATATTTTCCCTTGTCTCAGGAATATAACTATTAGGGAAGTAATATCCATACTACCGTATATACAGTATAAGTTGCTGGCTTACCATGTTTTCATATCCACACTTACTCTAGAAGAAACGGCAGGGTGCATCTGGATTTCATGTAGGTACAGGCAACATACTATAAAGCATACAATATCTATATCAAACATTTGTTCGTAGAATGAAGCGGCGGTCGTACAGTTCAGATTAAAATATAAAAACCTATAAAAGTTCAGATTAACACTGCATACGGCAGCATATGCAGGATCCAGATTAACGAATAGACAAAATTTCAAAACCAATTAAAAGCTCCAAAACCTTTATACTTCACTCAAATACATTTCGCTATGTATACGATCTTAAGTGCTGAAGAGATTCTTAATTACCATGTCCGAAATGTACGGTCGCTGCAGAAGCACGAGAAAATAACTGGATAATGAAGGATAGGCGATGAACCACAATAAAAATTTCATGTAAAAGTTGTGAGCCTGAAGATTATTTTTTAGCATCCGAACGCTCCCAATCGCCGGAACACACTCACTGGTAAGTTACGCCGTTGCTTTGAAAATCACACAACACCTCACGTTAAAAAAACGGAACATTGTTGTCGTTTTCTCGCAAAGGACATGCGGGAAATCAACGCTCGGAATTGCTTCAATATTTTACTTAATTCCAAACGTAAAAACTTAGCAATTAAAATTTTAGTTGGTTTTAGGGAGAATAACCTACTTTTTCACATTTCCTAAGTCTTTAATTCAGATGTGAATGCAGGGAATAGTACATGTCCTGCCTGGAAAACGACCGTAAAGCCAGGGCTCGTCTCTCAAGTCGTACAAGAACTGTCCCTTTGTTCAGTCTCTGTGAGCAACGGAGACTCATCGGTAGAGATGGCTCAAGGCATGAACTGATGTCATTGCCGAGCCTCTGACTGGAAGTTCCTACGGTTCCAGTCACGACGGTAGTAGAATTTTCTAGCCACATAGCTAGGCCGAGTCCAACCACTGTCTGCAGGAGAATTGTAACGGCCGGCTGGTCTGATCGGTAGTTTTCCGTGGTTTCTTCGATCAATAGCCTCTTCCTACTTCAACAATTTGTCCGGTAGTCAAAGGCGTTCAGAGACAAATGGCTTATGGCTTAGACAAAGAAGGCTTCTGTGAAAACTGTGTCGACCACCGCACCACGTCGGGCGAAGTGGCTTTCGTGTTCAGTCTGCTAAAAGCCGTATCTGACGTATTCGCCATTCTAGTGGAATTTTCAAAACTCATGGGAAAAAATGAGAAATGTTGTCCACATTTAATTTTGCAACGACCAAAATCGCGTGTCAAATATCTTTTCACAAAACAGTAGGACAGTAACAATGAAACAGAACGACGTATTCGCCATTCTAGTCAAATTTTCAAACCTTCTGGGGAAAAAATGAGAAATTTTTGTTCACGTTTAATTTTGCAACGACCATAACTGCGTGTCAAATATTATCTTTTCACAAAATAGTAGGCTGAATAACTAAATTATACTAATTTGTACGAATGAACACATTCACAAATGAAGCAGGCATTAGAGTTCCGTTGCGGTCAACTTATAGTCTGTTGTTTTTTCCCTTTATTAAATGAATTTTGTAAAATTGTCCCTTTGTTAAATAAACTAGAAAAGAACAGCAACTGTAAGTTAACCGCAACGGAACTCAAACGCCTGCATAATTTGTGAATGTGATCATTCGTAGAAATCAGTATACTTTAGTTATTCGGCCTACTGGTTTGTGAGAAGGTAATATTTTAATGATTAATTAGTTAAAATAACGAATACTTTTTTATTGTGTGTGTGCCTGAAGATTTATGCGACATGAGTAACTACAAAATTGTATGTAACGTAAAATAATTTTTATCGCACTTTACGAATGTAATACATTTTCGGCGTTGAAAACACAAAAAATATTTTTTGATGACCGTATGTAATGATTTAGCGTCTTGAGTTAATGAAGTAATATATAACCGACAGTGAGTATGGAATTAATAAGTAAGAAATTTATTTTGAATATTTATAGAACTTAGTTTAATGAACTGTTAAAACAATAATTAGAATGGATTAATTATACTTGTAAAAATCATAACTCTTCTCCTGTATAAATTTTATTTGTTAGCGTACCCTTTAAAAACAATCTTAGATACATATACTTCCAAATTTCATGAACAATTTATGCCAGAAATGGCGCATTTAAAGGTATTCAATATACGCCATTATCAAATTTTGTGGTTAAACAAATGTGCTATTAATTTGACCCATGGTTACGTATTAAAACAAAATTCTCCTTTTAAATTAAATGTTTAGGAATCAAATTTTGTTCGTAAGTAATACTTTGATATCTCCAGCACAACTCTTTGGGCACTTCCAAGCAATCGGATTGCCTTCAATGCAATATTCTCGTCAGCCAAAGGGAAAATTACTGTACTTCGAACTTCGAGTGCACGATGCGTATCTGACCTGCCGAAAGGCATCGTGCACAACCTCGCATTAAAACAAAGGTATAATCAAATTAAATGAAGCCGAGCATCGGCGCGGCTCCGTCGATGGGACGGACCGCGTGTCATTACACTGCCCGAGGCACCATTCATTTCAAGGAATAATGCCCGCGAGTTGCCACTTGACTTCTCGGAGTTTGCAGCGAAGCGAACAGCAAATTTCCCGGCTCGTAGATCGCTGGACACGGCGTAATGAACGCGCTTAAAACACGTAGAGGGAAAATTGGAATACTTAACTCGGAAATCTCTGGGCATATTTTATGTGTATAGCGTCTTTCCTCTCGAGTACATCAGATGGCGCGAATGGCCGGACGTTGAGAGTTCGTTATCTCTTGACGCTCTGTGAACGTGCAGGCGGTTCTTTTAGGAGAATGTAGAAACCACTCCAAATAAAAAGCTTTATCACGTACAAAGCGGAGTAAAATTTAATGAGGACTAAAGTGTATTATGAATGCCGGCGCCTCGAATTCTCTCATTAAGCGTTTTGTGAGTGAGAGACAAGCTTCATCCTAGCATCATTTTCTGCCAGATTGTCTGTTCTCTTAGTGAAAAGAATACACTGCCAATGGCATTTCTAAGAAACTCGAAATTAGAAACTTGAAACGTTATTTTTATCTTTATGTTGCACGAGAATTAAAATTTTGTATTGTGCTGAATAAAATGTCTCAATTACCGTAGCGCTGAGGTATGTTTGTTTCATTATATTATCCGCTATACTATACGAAAAGTCTGTTTTTACTCCTATTAATTTGCAATTACTCAGTGGCACCATTGTTGTTGCCTGCACGGCGTCACTGACTGGAAGGTTCTAGGTATCGCGTCTCGACAGTGGCAATATTTTCGACCCTTGGAATATAGATAGGCTAAGTGCAGCCACTGTCTGGAGGAGAATTCTAGCGGCCACCTAGAGTTTTTAGTTGATAGTTACAGGAAGTCCGAAAAGTTTTTGAACTTTTTTAAAATTCAAAAAATCGGGTATTACAATGGGACTCGTGTCACTGCTTTTTTTAGAGTTCTTCACTTTATCCAATTAGGTTGAAAATATTGAAGCGGCTTTATGTAAATTAATCCCACAAATTAAAATATACGTTTGAAACTTTCAGGGTCTGTAGTTCGTTCAGATCGATTGGAGAATACAAATTTGGAGAAAATCGTGCGAACGGTTAAGCAGCTAGCGTTGTCCACAGACAAACGGACGGACGAACGTTTTGCCATCAATTGATTTTTAGATATCAAAGATCTACGAAGTGTGGATTTTGACTACACAACCTTTTAGGGGTACATATAGTACCATAATTGATCCATTTTTTGTCACTAGGGCTTAGCAATATACATTTTCTTTCTTTTCAATATACGTGGTTAATATTTGCTACTAACCTACCTCTTTGAAATAATCTCATATCTTGTTGATATCCGAATATTAAAAGTGAGAAAATGTATATTTGAGTAATATATTAACTTTTGGTGAACTGTTAATTTTTCTTTGAGAGAATATACATTAAAATTGAGCTACAGTTTAGTTCAGTTTCCATGATACTGCTTAGATTCCTCAATTCGAAATAGCTTTCAGTGTGTCGAAGCTGGGACCACACTTGCAGAAAGTAACGTTAGTGAATGTTCCATGGGATGCCTCTTTCACGAGTCGTACACAAATCGTTGCTTGATTCAGGAGGTAAAATATTAACGAGGTTGCTGGGCTTGCGGTGGAAGCGAATCGATTAACACAAAGTTTGCAAGAATCGAATTGCTGATTTACGCACCTGTAGTTGTCACATTAACGTGGGCCCAATTCAAGTACATGGCACGTGTACCCAATAACGTGCGTAGGTGGAATACAGCATAATCTCATCGGTGTGTTACGAATGTGTGATGTGTAACGCAGTCAGCATGGCGAAGCCTTTCATACATTCAGTCCCCAGCTTTGTATGGTTCGATATGAACGCTGGTTTCGAAAACAGTTGAAATGTAGAAGGAGATTCTTATTATCAATTTATTCATTAAATGAAATATTTAAAATAGATTCAAAATAAAAAATGTAAGGATAAATTATATTGATAAATTGCATTATTTATTTTTTAACTTTTCATGAGAAACATTGCAATTAACTAATTGATCAACTCAATTCACATTTTCATGTAAACATTAATTAATTTCATATGAGTCAGTTAGGTAATACTTGGCTCGGTAATTGGTCAAAGACGTGTCAGAAACTAATTCACTATAACTAAAAATTCGTTTTAAGGTAAGGGAAAATGATTTATTATTTTTATAGGGACAAGAAAATTAAAATTAAACTATGGTACTCAAGTTCAGAGTTATATTTTGTATTTACAAGAAGGGAATAGTAAATGGTATTTCATACAGCTATTTTTTTTATAAAAAGTTATAAATTTAGGTAAACATTGTAATTTCTCTCAGTAAGTGGGAAAAAATCAATAGGGTTCTACTTTGAGTTAGCCATAATTAAAGGAATTTAAAACATTTCATAATCGTTACTTCCAGCACTACAGTGAAACACAGGACCCTAGATTGTAAAAGGTTAATAAATGAGAGTTCGAAATATTCCATTTTAATCCTCAGTACCTCAGCCTTTTTAGCCATGCGTGAAATTAATGGTTTGATGAATAAGCGATGCTGATAATGATATGATGATTTGAATAATGATGGAATGAAAACCGTGGAGGAGGAACACCGAGAAATCTTCAGTGATCTTGATTTTATCTCCACAATTTCCACATCGATCAACTCGATTGCACGAATTTAAATTTCGGTACTGAGAGGTTGAAAGTTAGTGTTCTAACCTCTACGTCCCTACACTAGTATCTATAAACGGATGAATTCAGTGCATTGTGTGGGAAAGGGCATATAATGTCTGTGAATGCTCATTTAATGAATAACCATCCGTTTGAAGTCTCCTAAAGCGCTTTCACTTGGAGGTTCTTTGAAAGAGCTGTGGAGTGTATGAGGATGAGTCATTGAGGCCGGAATGCGTCCCAGGGGCTCTTGTGCCGAGAGAAACGCTTATGGAACGTCCACTCGCTGGACCGCGCTTGAGGCGACTGTTGACCGATAAGGCCCACAGACTACGCCTTGTCCACCTCCGGAAACTCCGACGCCGCCGTTCTGAACTCTGACTTCCTCTTGACTCGTGGCTTTCAATTATTAGAAGTTATACGCGTCTGGAAGTTGATTGAAGGAAGCATAATACATCTTATAATTTTTCTGTAACTTATTTTACTACTGTATTTTGTTTGAACAGCGAGTAATTTCCGTACGTTCTTACTATATCTGGAATGTCTCACAATTCTTATTGTATGGGGCATGTCTCCTGCGTTGTTCATCAGATCTCATCCATTCTCTATAATGTTAATACCATAATTATTTTCCTTCTCTGGTTCATGTATTTTCACGTGCTACTTTGCAGGTTTTTCTAATATTAATATTTGACCCAATGTCAAATGTATTGCTTAGTGTTCGTCTCTGATTATCTTTTCTTTCAACGAATTACTGAATATGGGGATATTTCGGCTGCATAAATACCATTTATTGACAATAATGTGCTTTTGTATTCGAATCCTCGGTTGTCTTTTTGAGTGAGCAATAAAATCCTTGATCATATCACATCAAGCATTTTTCGCCTTTTCTGTTTATTTGCGAATACCTTTAGAGTATATAAGTGGGGTGTTTGGCGACCTGATATAAATACAGTCTTATCGTAGCAATTTGTACTGTCCGAAGTACTTCAAAATATAAATTAAAACCTCAGAGAGTGTTGAATTCTTTGAATCTCCTCAAATCATCAATCGTTGTCGATCTGGAGATGGGAAATTCAAAATTAGAGTTCATTGAGAGAGTTTTTTTATAGTGCTTCTTTCTCGGACGGATTTTCTTTCCGTGAGTTTGACCGCAAGATGATGTTGTGCTGATAATACTGATTGTGGGGCAGTAATCAATCATATTGACAATGTAACCTCGCACATGTGATGTTCGGAGATGAAAGGGAGAGCTGTATAATTGCCTCGTCTCGTGGAGCACCAGGCTAGATTTCCTTGCATTTATTTGCTTCCGAGAATCGCCACAGCTGTCGCCAATTTTTTTTACTCTTCCTGCACCGTTCCCATCCCTTGATCCGCCGCTCCTGTTTTGCAAGTCTTACGGACGTGCAGCGTGACGTGGCTCGTCTGTTTACTCTGCAGATACGTGTCTGGACCCGCAACAAGCGCCTTCGCCTCCCTCTTGGTTCGTTCCTCCGTCGCGCCTTCCCCGCCGTTCCTGCCCCCGCTCCACCACTGAGTCCACCCGCGCCCGCTCCCCGCCTCGCGCGTATCCCCCAACCAGCCTCTGCCCCTCCCCTTCTCCACACCCCACCCCTTCTCCCCTCCTTACCCCTTCCCCACCCATCCTCCCCGCCCCTTCTCCCCTCCCCACCCCTTTCCCACCCATCCTCCCCGCCCCTTCTCCTTTCCCCTCTCCCCCTTCTCCCCTCCCCTTATCTCACTCCCCTTCTCTCCCCCTTCCTCTTCTCCCCTCCCTCTTCTCCCCCTGCTCCCCCTCTTCTCGCCCTCCCCTCCCCTTCTCCGTTTCGTCCTCCTCTTCTCCCCTCCCCTTCTCCCGAAAATCACCACTCCTTCGCATCGCTCCCCTTCCCCAATCCCTCTCATCAACACCTCCCACATCCACCCCATCGCCATTGTCCCCGTCCTCTGCCCCCCTCCCGTGGTTGCTTTTGCGAGCGCAGCGGGGCTGGCGTTGCTTTTTGCGCGGGGCCGCAGAACAAGCCGCACGTCCTCTGCACGGCCGCCGGCGGCGGCGCATTTGCCCGTGCCGCGATATGTTAAGAATCGGCGAGTGTCGCGCGCCATCTATCATGCTGCCTCCGCGGCGGTTGCATGCGGGCCAGGGCTGCGGTGGAACGCTTCCGTTGGCGATGGATCGACAGGGTTGCCGCAATGTCGTATTAGGACAAAAAAACAACAAACGAATGACGACAGGAAATGTAGGGAAATATCTAAATTCGAGGGTGAAATAAAAATATATAATAAATAAATTTGAAAGCAGGAATGAGAAAGATGAAAAGTAGGGTTTTAAATAAATAAAAGAAAATTGAATGCGGAGGGAATGAAATTGAAAGGATGGAAAAGAAAACTGAAGAATGAAAAAAATTTTAAAAGGGCGGGAAAGAAAATTAAAGATAAATATGACAAAGGGTGAGAAAAGGAGGGAGAAGAAATAGAAATCTTAAAGGGGATCACCAACGGAGAGTAGTTCACCTTAGAGAAAAGTAGATACGAAACAGAAAACAATATTCATGATTGTGAGAAAAGAGGGGAGACAAATGAAATGGCTGGCTGCGATAACTAAATAACCATAGGGTATAATCGTAGGGTTAGAGTCCCGACGGATGCGGATTTTTGACTATAGATCGAAATCATACCAGGTCGAATTCAACCAGTATGGAGGAGAATTCAAGCGGCCGGCTGCTTTGATCGGTAGATATCTACGGTTCTTCCGAGCAATATCAGGAGAATGCCGGGACATTACCTCAACAAACAGGTCATGGACCGCACGAAATCTTTTTCCTTTCGTTCTTGCACCCGCCTCCAATACTTAAACATGTTTGGCATTACACTACCAGATATGTCGGAAGATCAGTCAGGAGCATTGAGCTTATCCTGGTTAGGGCGGTTCTCCGCTGGGGATATACCTGCAGATGAGGAAACTACTCACAAACCGGCTTGGAGGTCGGCGCTGGATCACACGATCTGGCGCGGGGGAAAGAGACACCTCAGAGCATATTACATGCACTATTTTTGCGGGACAAATAACTAACTATAGTTGACGTGTCCGTAAACAAGACTCACCCACTCATATAAATGAAGTGAAAGATTATGTAGCGGAGGACGAATGAAAAGGGATTCAGGAGAAAAAATGTGTGCCCTTTGCTATTGAGAATTCACAGAAACGCTACGTAGGTATGTAATATAGTGATCTTGATCAATAGAAATAAATGTCAAAAATTCTAAATATCCAAGATTAAAATAATATTTAATATAAAAAAATATAATTTGTTAGCCGCATTGTTTGTATAAGTAGAAGATTTGTAATAATGTGTACTGCAGTAACAGTACAGAAAATGTTTTGACTATTTTGCTCTTCGGCGATAAATCTCAAAGTTTACACGAAGCCGGAACACTGCAAAGTCCTCGTCGGTGTCGTAATTACGCTAACGACATAATAAGATCACTTGGAACGAGCTTTAAAGTTCGAATACCCTCACAAATCTTCTGTAATGTTGTAGAGGAGCCTGTATTTTTCTCTAATACTCTTGGTCACATGTTTGTTGGAGACTATTAAGGATGCGAATAAGAAAGCAGCGACATTATAGTCTGAGAGACACAAATTGTGAAAATTATCTTTGTCATTACAAATTAAACTACTTTATTATATAAAACTGATTGATGGTTTTCTTAACGTAAGAATTCATAAATTGGTATTTTTAGAGGAAAGTAAAGGACATGCTCTATAACTAATCAAAGTGGATTATTTTCACGAGCCTCAGTACTTCTGTTTGATATTTCAATCATTAATCGACACTTAAACCTCTGATTCGTACAGCCTTTAGTATTAAAAAAAAAACATGTCTTATCCGACGATTACTAAATCCAGATTAGTATTTTACTTCCATTTAATGATTTTCCGCTCCCATTAATAAACATTTAGCAGTTTTCGCTTACATTTTCCAAAAGACCATCATTAGCCTCTTTTGGATCAGGTAAAAAAGCGAAGACGTAGCGCCTATTTGCGGTCCATTTCGAGGGACGAAAGGAAGAGCGAAACAAAAGCATGCATTGCCCCGGGCTTTTAGCACCAACCGCGGCGGCGCGGCGCGGCGCGCCGCAGCCCTAACGTCAGGCGCGGGGCGGTAATGTTCGTGCAGTCGTCGCTGGGTGGCGTGCGGGGGCGGCGCGCCGCCACAACTCAGGGCGCGGCTTCGATCCCTTCGGAGAGCCACCGGCGGAAGGGCGGAAGGCGGGCACTCAGCGCGGCAGCCGCGGAAAGAGCGACGGCGTGGTAGCGCGGGCAGAAACGGACCGGGTGGTGAAGGAGGAGCGGTTGCTCCAGGTTAGGGTGACGGTGAGAGTTGTGTTGTGGGGCAGAAAAGGACCGGGTGGTGAGGGAGGAGCGGTTGCTCCAGGTTAGGGTGACGGTGAGAGTTGTGTTGTGGGGCAGAAAAGGACCGGGTGGTGACGGAGGAGCGGTTGCTCCACGTTAGGTGTGACGGTGAGAGTTGTGTTGTGGGCAGAAAAGGACCGAATGGTGACGGAGGAGCGGTAGCTCCAGGTTAGGGTGACGGTGAGAGTTGTGTTGTGGGGCAGAAAAGGACCGGGTGGTGAGGGAGGAGCGGTTGCTCCAGGTTAGGGGTGACGGTGAGAGTTGTGTTGTGGGGCAGAAAAGGACCGGGTGGTGACGGAGGAGCGGTGCTCCAGGTTAGGGTGACGGTTAGAGTTGTGTTGTGGGGCAGAAAAGGACTGGGTGGTGAGGAGGAGCGGTTGCTCCAGGTTAGGGTGACGGTGAGAGTTGTGTTGTGGGGCAGAAAAGGACCGGGTGGTGACGGAGGAGCGGTTGCTCCAGGTTAGGGGTGCCGGTGAGAGTTGTGTTGTGGGGCAGAAAAGGACTGGGTGGTGACGGAGGAGCGGTTGCTCCAGGTTAGGGGTGACGGTGAGAGTTGTGTTATGGGGCAGAGAAGGACTGGGTGGATACGGAGGAGCGGTTTCTCCGAGGTTAAAGGGTGACGGTGGAACGGATGGTGAGAGATGTCTTGTGGGGCAGAAAAGGACCGGGTGGTGATGGAGTTGCGGTTGCTCGGAGGTTAGCGAGGACGGTTAAGGCTGTGATGTGGGGAAGACTGGATTGTGAGGAAGGAGCGGGAGCTTGGACGTTAGGGTAAGGTGAAAGGGACGATGAGAGTTGTGTTGTGGGTCGGAAAAAGATCGGTTGGTGATGGAGGTGCGGTTGCTCGGAGTAGGTGCTCGGTGAGAGTTGTGTTGTGGGGGAGAAAAGGATCGGGTGGTGACGGAGAAGTGGTTGCTCGGAGGTTAGGCGTGACGGTGAAAGGGACAGTGAGATTTGTGTTGTTGGCCGGAAAAGAATCGGGTGGTGATGGAGGTGCGGTTGCTCGGAGTAGGTGCTTGGGTGTCGGTGAGAGTTATGTTGTGGGACAGAAAAGGATCGGGTGGTGACGGAGAAGTGTTTGCTCAGAGGTTAGGGGTGACGGTGAAAAGGACGGTGAGATTTGTGTTGTGGGCAGAAAAGGACCGGGTGGGGATGGAGAAGCGGCGGTGAAGGAGGAGCGGGTGCTTAGATGATACACATATACTTGACTGATTAGTGATTCCGGGTGCGTCAACTGAGGTTATTATTCTCGTTATTGTAGTTCATAATCTAATCGTGGAAGGAGTGGTTATCGTATCCCGCTGGATGGCCAGACACGGCGCCGACCTACCCATTGGTTTGGGGGGGGGGGGGTCATCAGGTGTTTCTCATCGCCCCTGTCGCGTCAAGTTCTATGCTCCTGATCCTTTTCCCGGCAGTGTGGTAGTGTCGTGCATGTAAGTGTGTGTGTAAGTAAGGTTTGAGTACAGGACATGGAAGATGGAGGAAAGATCTCGCGATACATGGTCTGTTTGTTAGGGAACTACTCCGGCATTCGCCTGGTGTTGATCGGAGAACCCATGGACAAGTACCGATCAGAGCAGCCGCTTGCTAGAATTCTCCTTCAGACAGTGGCGATGTAGCCAGTGTCGAAAATCCTGCAACCGTCGGGACTCGATACTTGTATCCGCGTGGTCAGAGACGCGGCAGTGACATCAGTTTATGGAGCACCTAAACCGGGGGATTAATTTTTGATGTATTCTAATATAAGGGTATAATATTAATAAATTTAAATACAAACGGCAGTGGAACTTATTACAGCGCAGTAGCATGATTGCAATTTCTAAATGATTAAATCATTTTTCTTGCATTCAACTACACAATATTTGCTACAATTAGTATCTATATTAATATCTAGAAGTGTATATCAATACGAATATTTATGTGTATACCCAATGCACGCAGAAATTTAAAGAAAACTGTACAACCTCTAGCCATGTGAGCGATTATTTGTGGTTTCTTTAGATTGGTATAATAGCATTATCTACATTTTGCGGCTGATCTGCACAGTTATTTTAAACTATTAAATACAAGACTACACTTTTTAATTACACTTCACTTCACAACATTTGCAAATCACTTCTCTTTCTACTTCTACATTGCACTGCACTTCACAACACGTCACCACATTTCAATACAATACTACTTTGAATATAATTATATATTTAATAAAGCAATGCATTTAATAGTAATTATCACAATAATTATAATAGTAATATAAATAACAATAAAAATCAAATGGTAACTGTTATAATACGCCTAACTTAATAAATTAATAAAATTTACAAATAACATTAGTTAATTTATTTTTAAATCTTGAACACATAGACGAAAGGGTTCCAAGGCTGTCGCAGGTAACTTATTCCAGTCCGTTATTGTTCAATTTGTAAAGGAAAATTTTCCAACATCTGTTCTCTGTGGCCTAAACTGAATACCTAGAAACTCAGGGAAAATCCAAAAAACAGTGAAGAAATTCGCTTTTGACTGAAGAATTTAATCATGTGACTACATATCGTACCTGCATCTGTACACTTATATCCAGTGCGCCACTGCTTACTTTTCAGCTGAGTAGGGAGAAAGTGTAGCGTCGTGGATACAAACACATTTCAACGAGCGGCCGCGTGACGCAGGCGAAATGTTAGGCGTCCACGTGCTAGCCTTTGTTATAGAGAGACAGCGGATGTGACGTTGGGGGAAAAGTCAGGAGGCGGCGCGGAAGGGGTGCGGTCTACCTGCGCCGGGCGCGACGACGCTCCGATCTCTTTCGCGTCGAGTCTTCGAGGAGTGCGCATCTATCCCAAGAGCCGGTCGGCGAATGCCTGGTTGGATGCGGGCCGCGAGCGTGGCGGATAGGGCCTGCAATGTGTTTGCCGTAAGGACAGGGAGACTCAAGGACGAGTCCGTAAGTAGGATGCGGCGCTTCACGCCATCGAATGTAAGTGATATTCGAGCGTAGTGGTGTAGTAGCCGCAGCGACACGTTACTCCAAGTAGTGGGATCTTTTTAAGTTACTTTAATTGTGTAAGAAAGGTTGTTTCGGTAGTGGAACTTAGTAAATGAACCGACAATTATTTAACCCACTCTCGTCTATGTATTATTGCAACCGCATGACGCCACACTCTTCAGCATCAATTTTTCTAACACGGACAACTAGTTGTGATGTAGTACTTTAATTAACAAATCTCAGTTTAACAAATTTATATTTTTTAATTTAAATTTTCTCAATTTAACGAATCGGAGTAAATGAAAAGCTATGTATATTTTTTAAAATATTAAAAACATCGATACGTTGTTTTATTTTGTGAAATTTATTAGGTTTAATAGATTTAATGTTATTTTTAACATTTATTTCTAATTTATTCGAAAACCTGTTTTATGAAAGATTCAAATCAATAATGTTTTTCATTAATTCTGGAATATTGACTGATAATTGCGTGATATTGTCCTCTGTAGACATAGAGTCGCGTGAAGGTGGTAAAGGCTGGCAAGTCCGGCGGATAATGCAGGTACGATGGATAGCTATACCAACACGAAAAATTCCGAGTGAGTAAAATATCCACTCCGAATTTGGGGTGAGAGAAATATTCCATAAACGTCATATTCCACAAATGAACAAAGATTTTTTCGGTATTACGTCGACTTAACACGTATGTACGATCATCTAGATTGGTTCGACAGTTTTGCGATTTTACATGTTTACAGCGACATGACCGACAAAATCGATTTGCAAGAGTTGTTAAATGAGTTTATATAAAAAACGCAAAGCTCAGTGCTGTTTTTGCGTAGCAAAAATGAACTGGGAAGTTACATAAAATAAATGTGATAACAATTTAATGACAATTAAAAAAAGTACAAACATGACAATTAAAAAAAGTATAGTATTTCTCCCTTCATATACATTGTGGGTGAAGGAGGGGGTGGGGGACTCCACTCAGGTCAACTATCCACTCAGACTTAACAATCGCCGGCTCTAAAGGCTGGATAGAAACGTGCATGACACGATTTCCCTCGAGTGTCATGGCAATTCAGTACGAAGTTTCGGTCGCATTGAAGCCTCGAGCAGAACTCGCCAGTGAAGAAAACCGAGCGATGTGGAAATATAGATTACCTAACAAGTACAAACGTCAGAATGAAAGTTTAGATTATACTGAAAAAAATAGCGAGAATAATTTGAATTTCTGCTGCAAATCCAGAAAGTGAAAAAAAATCATATGTTCGTAGGTTAAATCTTATTTTATAAAAACGGGCAATATTGATTGGGAAAGAATTAATGTAATTCTTTGATCCATATTTGACATTTTGATCCATATTTTTGAAAAACAGCTGTATAACATTTATTATTTAATTAGATATTCATAATCATTTAGTTTTCTTGCATGTAATAAATAAAGCTAAAATAAATGGAATATTCACATTAATGGTTCCTCATATTTTTTTACTTACCTAGTTCATTGCCCGTGATATGATATGTCATTTGTTTCTCGAGAGACGACCGTTCGTACCTGGGTGTCAGCCAACCACGAGCAAGCGCAGGACACTCAAACATTCGGCTCTCGAGGCTGAAGCCCTCTAGCGAGTACGAGCGAGCAGTTGGAACGCTTTGTAGCGCTGTGGTTGGAATGTTAGAACCTTGTTGCTGCCGGCCCTCTCGGCATTAGGCGACGTCGTCGGGAATGCTGAGGACGAGGTCATCAGAGGCGTTTCCTGACTCTGGACTTACGGCGTTGGCAATGGAGGAAAGTGGTCTACCCTACTGTACTCGTTTCGCATACATATTTAAAGTAAAATTGAATTTTATTAGCAAAATTCTGATTTAAAAAAATTATAACATTGGAAGAATAGGGGAAGATAGTCGTAAAATAAAAATTAGTGTATTGTACTCTATATTTCAAAGACTGAAATAATAAAATTTAAAATATTTAGAATTACATGCTTGATATTTTCATCACATTCCGGTTGTGTTTAAAAAAAATTAAATTCTCAAGTATTATTAGGTTAAGACTTGATCGCCCAATATCAATTACTCGTTTCTTTTCGTCATATAAAAGTGAAGAAGCAATTATTTAAAAACTTTTGTACTACTTTTTTGCTATCCATACCCAAATAACACCCATTTCATGAGTATGACGCGCAATGACGAATATCTCAATCACGGACGCCTGCTCTCTAGCAGCAGACAGTTGATTCAAAGCCTTCGCTTCGTCGTTGAGTGGGAGGAGGGGGGCGTTGCGCAAATGCGCTGCCGCCACCCGATGCGACATGAAGACGTTGGAGATATTCGCCAACGGCCTGAGCTCCGCTGCCTGCGTTGCGTGGATGCTCTGATGTCAGTCTATGACGCCGATCGCACGGAAGACTGATTAAATGAAACAATCTAAAGAAACTCAAAGGGAAAAAAATTATTTCCTTGAGCGTTGTCACATGACTTGCACACTCAAAGAAAACGTCTTTAGAGGTCAATGAGAAATCCGAGATCAGAATGTGGGAGAGTGAAACAACCAGAAAAGTAGTTATAACGATTCTAGGTCGTCACTTACGAAGTGACGACCGTAACTTTGGAAAAAGCTGTCTCTGCCGGATAATTACGATGGCGGTGATAATGTGGATAGCGGCGTGAACAGGAAAAAAGTTCCACGGATGTTTAAATGCGCGTGTCTATACGTCTGCGCATCGATCCCGCACGACTAATTCGTGATGTCGAGTCTGCTTCTTTAATAAGTAGCGCAAGGTAAAAAGAGAATGAAACACGAAGGAAACTGTTATCGAAAATCTCTGCTTTCGAAGACTTCCTTTTACTAGAACCTTCGTTTTCAGAGAAAACTTCAGAGCGGAGAGAATTAAATGATATATTGTTTTATAGCTACAGTATTATCCCGATAATTTAATAATAATAAATTACAGATGTACATACGTCAATTGCAAAGAGTAAAAGGTTTCGGCTTGGTAGTGGTGTACATAGTTTTGGTGTAATAGTTTGGTTTTCAAAACCAAAACTGAAACCAAATATGGAATAAGATGCAATTCAGAAACATACATTGATCAATCGGAATTCAAATAACCTACTTAAGAATTCATAAGGAAACGAATATTCAAGACGAAGAAATGTAAGGTAAGAGACGGCTCAGGGCATCAACTGATGTCACTGCAGTCCCTCAGACCGGATAGTCCTAGGTTCAAGTTCCGACGGTGGAACGATTTTCGACTCTATCGTGTCAGGTAGGTCGAATTCAGTCGTTGTCTGGAGGAGAATTCTAGCGGCCGACTGCTCTGATCGGTAGTTTTCCCTGTTTTCTCCGATCAACACCAGGCGAATGCTGAAGCAGTACCCTAACAATCGGACCACGGATTGCGCGCACATCTTTCCTTCCCCTTCCTTGTCCTCTCCTCTCCGTTTTTTTCCTAGGGCTTTTATCCAGCCGACAGCCGGTTGCCCTTTACGTCCCGAAGGGACGCATATTCGACCATACACTAGACAAACATGCGGGCTCTTCTGATCTGGGGTCAGCAGAACGCGAGGCCCTCCGCGACAACACACACACAAAGTCAAGGGACAAACAGCCATGCCCAAGGTGGGACTCGAACCCGCGACCCTTCGGACCGAAGCGCTGAGTCGGTACTCGCTCTTAGCCACCTCGGCCATCCAGGTCGGCCTATCCTCTCCGTTTACTCACACTAATATACACTTCATTACCATATATACCGGGAGACCGGTCGGGGGCTTTGAGCTTGTCCCGGCTGAGGCGGTGCCCCGCTGATGGGAGATACCTGGTTGTTGAAAACCCCGCTTGTCGACGGTAGGTCGGTGCCGGATCTCGCCATTCAGCGAGGGAAGAACACCGTCACCTCCCGAGAAAAAATATGCACTACATTTACGTGACTAATGCCCCCGGTAGTTGACGTGCCCGGAATCACTAAGAAATATGATTTTTGAGTAGTTCAATTTGCGAATAAAATTACTATAGATTGAAAATGAAGGCATTTGGAGTGTCATTCTTTATGTAATTGATTATCGTTTTGATCTCTAAGTTCCGGAGATCGTGACCGCGACTAACGAAGGTTTATGCTCAGTACTGCAGTGCAGCTCAGACCTACCGATTGATCTGTCAGCCTAAAAATGGAATTGCTGAAGGTAAAATGTCATTGAAGTTTCCTGTGCCCACCCAGAAAGAAAGGTCAGACTCGAATATGTAAAGGTAGGCTATAAAGAAAAGACTTAGAGGTTAAAGACGCTCCACTATTACCGTAGGTGCCACTGGCGCTGCCACGGCGACCACTCCTCACCTCCTCACCGCGCCTCCGCTCTCACTACCTTCATTGCATCTCCACACCTTGGCACCGCCATCGCCACCATCTCAGCAGCCTTTGTCTGTCTCTTCGTTTTCCAGCTCTCACCTCTGCCACAGTATCTATAATGTCGTCGATATTCTCATCTTCTTTTTTTCTCCCCCAACTTGCCAACTCTTGGATCTTCACCACCGCGTCACCTCCACCATCACCACCATCACAATCACCACTACCACTTCCACCACCACTCCATCCTCATACGATCGTCGCCATCGACATCACGCCTGTCGCCATTCACCGACTCTTCTATTTCAATATCCAAAGATTGAGCTACCACGCTACTCTTTCTATGGAAAGAGTTGGAGTTTCTGAGGAATATGTTTTTCATCTCTCCGTCATCCCCTCAATCCTTGCCGATCCCGGCGGCTGTGGTCACCTCGATATCATGTACACTTGTGCTTCTAATTCGCTGGGAAAAGAAACCAATATAATGAAGCTATCATCACATATTTTTCTGTTACATGGTCACCACCAGAATCACCTCCACCACCCTCAGAACCGACACATTCATCACCACAACCGCTATAATCACAACCACCATCACCACCGCAATCACCAGGATCATCATCACCACCACCACCACTTCCATCACCACCACCACACCCATCACCACCACCACACCCATCACCACCACCACCACACCCATCACCACCACACCCAACACCACCACACCCATCACCACCACCACCACCACCACCACCACAACAACAACCACACTGCTTTGCCCCTCTCCAACCGACATGATTCCTTCCTTTACTGTCACCACCTTCGCCGCTAAACGTTCTCTCCACCACTTCTCCAGTCTCTCCCATCACCCCCCACCTGGGCCCCTCCCGACTGCTCGTCCATCCCCGGCCCTGCCGGCGCGGCGTGCCATCGTCGCCGCCGTCTCCACCTCCGTCGCCGCCGCTTCCGGCCCGGGAACAATCACCTGCGCCGCCCCCGGCGGCATTGTGTGCGAGCGGCGCGGCGCGGCGCGGCGCGGCACGGCGCGGCCCCCGGCCTTTACATGCTATTACACTGCGATGGCCCCGCGCCCCACACCTTTGGGGAGGCGGCGGTCCCTGGAGCGCCAATGCGACTCCGCCCAACGCCGCCTCCTCGCTTTTTCTGCTCTTCCTTGTTCCGCTTTGGACATGTTATTTTGCGTGTTTGGTTTTTTGCTCTTTTTTTTCTGCTGCCGGTGGTGTGCTAGCTCTGTCTTGGCGCGAATTGCTGCGTTTGATCCGGACCGTTAGTTGATTGGTGGGTTCGATTACGGTCGTGTTTGTTGCACGTGGCAAGAGAATAGGATTGTGGACAGGGAATCCCTGGCCCTGGAATAGATTGTGAGCAATCCCGTAGAGTAGCGTCGGCATGTCAGAAACGCGTTGGAGTGCTGGTCGTGGTGGGATCTGATTTTTAGCCAACTTTTTTGTAGGCTCTAGTTGGCTACGTTTCTTAGAAATGTATCACAGCCATATTATCTTGTTGAATGCAACTCCACCACTTCTGATTTGGTTTATCATTTCCTTTACTTTCTCGCTACCGTTTACGCCACTCATGTCAAGGTCGCGAGCAAGATAACAACCTTACTAAAGCTTTTGGGCACTGCATCCAGAGAAATTGGCGCCAGATTTAAAAGTAAGGGTTGTACAAATCGCTGCGAAGTGGCAGTAAGACAGTGGATACCTGGCTCATGGCAGTCTTTAGGAAAGGTTACTTGACAGTTCTTGCCACAAATTTAGTTATATTAATTTACATTTTCACATCGAAGCAAAGAAATGATCTATTCAAATAAAATACATCTGACAGATTTCAAATTGTCAATTGAGAGTTGTTTTTTTTCTTCTTTATTTTTTAATCATGTTTACTTTAGAGTGATGTCAAAGCATTAAATATCTACGTTCATATTATAAGATTAACTGAAAAATTCTTATTTAAAAAAAATCCTCTGTACGCGATAATTCGGTGACTTATAGAGACTTGTTAATTTATTTCACATTATTGTTAAATACAGTCAATAACTGAATGATTTAATAACACATGACAAAACGAAAACATGGAAAGAATTTGCCATTTGAAGATATTCTTGTAACTTAGCAAATATATTTATATGAGGGAGAATTTAGTGAGAAAAAGAAAACGAAATACTAATAAGTAGTGAAGAAGGTGAACATAATATAATTCTCGGTTATTCGATGGATAAAATTTGGCAAACATATTTTCGTATGAAACCACTATTTGCCGCCTTGCGCCGCTTCAGCTTGCGCGTGCACCCCTTTCTGAATTTTAAGGGCAAATGAGGGCGAAGTCAGGGGAAGTTGCCTGTGCCCGTACGAGAGCTGGGCTACCCAGGCGGGCAAGTAGCTCGCGTGGGCGCGGTTTGACTTGCCTGGCTAATGCAGTAGAGAAAATGTTATGTAATGCTGCGCGAAAAAACAGCAGATTTTTGCAATTAAAAACTCTTATTACCGACCACTCGTAACGAAAAACTGGATAAATACAGTTGCTGAATCAAGAAAAATCTCTTAAAACGTGGTGTAGCCAGAATCCATGTTTTGTGGGTCCTTGATACCGAAAAATAGAATGATGGCAAAATGTCGGTCCATCTGCCTGTCGGTCCATCTGCCTGTCGGTCCATTTGCCTGTCGGTCCATCTGCCTGTCGGTCCATCTGCCTGTCGATCCATCTGCCTGTCGGTCCATCTGTCTGTCTGTAGATCCGTCTGTGAACAACGCTAATGGCTAAATCGTTCAGCCGATTTTCTCCAAAATTGATATTCCCAAATAGAACTGGCTGATATCGCGTCTCCTTGAATTTGAAATGGATATTTTAATTTTGAGAGGTATTTTACATAAAGCTCCTGGAACATTTTCAAAATTTGATCTGGGCTGTCCGGGTGACGCCGCGTCAAAGGCTGGGGTGCTGACGTTTCGACCGACATATCGCGGTCCTCTTCAGTCACTGAAGAGGACCGCGATATGTCGGTCGAAACGTCGGCACCCCAGCCTTCGACGCGGCGTCACCCGGACAGCCCAGATCATGACTCTGGCCGCGGAAGCCTACGATATCATTTTCAAAATTTCCAAACAAATGACATCTTTTTTTAATTAAATTTGTTTGTTGAATAGTATGAAAGGCGTTTAAGAGAGTGGTTTAGGTCTTATTGTCGTTGAAAACTATTTTTTTTGAAAATTTTAAAAATTCGAAACTTTTTCGACGTCTTCCTACAACTACAATTACGAAGATATAGATTTTTCTCCTAATGGAGTCTGTTCTATAAAGATAGATTTTAAAATAAGGTCATGTACAATTTTTCGAAAATTTGAGTATTTTTTGCGTAATTTTGCATGAAAGTACGGGCGAGAAAGTACGTGCTATTTGAACACCATTCGTTATCTTCTTCTGTGGTGTATGTATATGGCGTGAGTTAAGTTAATGCCCTATTCGGTTTTCTAAATAAGTCTTGACTTCTCCGAAAAGTGTCATTTACATTAGTCAACGGCACTTCTTTGGATGCAAAATTAATAGTTCGTTTTGTTACTTAAAGGAAAATCGACAAAACTTACATTTTATTTTCTCTACAAATTTTTCAGGTAATGTGAATTATTTTGAAAAAATGCCCATTATTATTTTAAATACAAAAATCCAGGAATCTGTAACATGAAAAGTGATTATTATTTAAAATTGATTGCTCATCATTTTGTTTACAGAAATTACTACTTCCTTGCAGTCAACGTCAATAGGGCAGAGATGTAGCGCAACTGTAAGTAAATATGGTTTTGTTTTAATTAAATGTTCATGTTTGTGGTATTTTGATTTTTTGGACAACGAAAACAAGGAACTCCAGCATTACTTAGTCTTAAATAATAATTAAAATACATGAGATTCACAAATTAAACAGACATGATTTAGGGATTATTTTTCCATTTCAAATAGTGTGTATAACTCAAAATGAAAATAAAACAAATCAATTGTAATGAGTTAATATAACATAAATTTCGAAACGACTGTTTACAGATTTAAAAAGGGAAGCAAGAAACATATATTACAGAAATTACAAAAATTACTTAAGTAAGTGAAAAAATTGCTTATTTACAAAATACTTCGGAGTATTTTGAAAATTTATAATGGAATTTGAAAAAGGAAATAATAGTTATAATTTTCTGGATCGAACCATGAACATAAAAACAAGAAACATAATTTGATTGTTCCAGATTTTAATCATACATTTCATTTTAGAAAATAGCTGTTGGATAACTCATGGATCCACAGTCCCATGTCTATGCAGGTTTTCAAAGAATTGCAGATTATAACAACCACATGAATAAATTAGTATAAAATTAAAGCAATTGAAAACATTATTATATCTAAGCAATTAATCTATCCAATACACAAATAAAAAACTCTAAAATTCTATCTGACAGCATGTTTTAGAAAATGTTTTAGGAATCTTGAAACTTTTAAAAAATCCTTCCTATACGAACTTCAACCCTTTCTCTCAATGCAGCTTGACTTCTTCCATCCATTCCCTTCTAAATTGCTAAAATGACATTACACGAAAAATATATTCTTAAAATGATCGTGCAGTGTAATATTCTTTTACGTTTTGATGAAAGTTAATTGAAACAGGAGCAATAAGCCTTTTTTACCATTATATTTATTTTTTGTGTTAAATAACTACCTAAGTTTAAATAATTATAACAAATGATGAAAATTATTCTTTTGAACTTTTTAAAATTGCTCATGTGATACTGGTTGTAAAATCACGATAAAGCATTGTAATCACCCATCGTCCGACGCCAACATAGGCCGAGTAACGGCAAGGAGAGGAGTTCGCTTTAGTGCATTCGTTATTTTGTTAGTATGCAACTTAAAGCACCGAACATGATAGTGAACATTTCTATGATCAGAACAATAAACATATTGATAAATGATTAATCTGTGATGGAGGCGATGATTACGTTACATAGCTTCGTGTCACTCTGGTTTACAACACACCTCAGTGCGTTTTCCTCTGTAGTAACTCTTGTTTTACCTGCGTATGAGGAACAATCCATAAAAACCAAACGTTAGTATTTATCATTTGGGGTTCGTAAAATAGAGCTAGTTGCTCGCGGACGAAATTGGTCAACAAATTGACATGAAGGTTTCTACAAACTAGATATACGACGAACATTACGAGGTCTGAAGCGTAAATTGCAAAAGCATGGCTGTAAAAACACTGATGTCTTTTGAAAATGCAGTTCCATATCTTGAAGAATTGACAGAAGTACTTTTCAGTATTATACAGTCCTCATTATACAAGT
The DNA here is from genome assembly GCA_011170035.1 of Teleogryllus occipitalis. Classification (NCBI taxonomy): domain Eukaryota; kingdom Metazoa; phylum Arthropoda; class Insecta; order Orthoptera; family Gryllidae; genus Teleogryllus; species Teleogryllus occipitalis. The sequence goes on from BLKR01015550.1 coordinate 31,971, forward strand.
CCCTCTCTTTAGCCCGGCTCCGCCGCGTTAGCCAGGACAGCTCTCGAAGTCAAATAAAAAGCAACGATTGCCGCCATTTCCTCATGTCTGCACCGGAAGCAGGAAAGCATTCGCGGCTCGGGATACGACCCCCCAACACGCTCAATCGCGGGATATACGGCACATTTCGTCTCATTAAAAAACAGCACGCAATACGCCAGAGATTAAACAGCCGTTGTTGCCGCTTGATATAGCGCCGGTCCCCGGAATGACATCGCAGGCAGGACGCGCATGTTATGTGTTTTGCTAATTGTGTCACGTCGTAACCGCGCCAGCCCGCCGGCGCCACAGGAGCTTCATACGCGCGTTTATATCATAAAAAAAAAGAAAACACGCGCGTGGTCCGCTCTTCGGCTGCAGTGCGACTGCAGTAACGGCGTCTCATCTGTCCGCGCTCTGGAGTCGTCACTCTGGCTCCAACACCTCCACTGCGATATCCACGAGTTGGTACAACAGCCGCTCGCAGTGGTCGCTTACAATGCAGCTTGCATGAAGGGTAATACATTTCTCACAAGATTCTTGATTTTTTTTTCATTCTATCCCGTGCAACTAACCCTCTTGTGACAAAGCCTAATGAGTTTTATTTCAAAGAAACAATATTTGGTTGAACTCTGATACTCGTACGCTTCATACTTGCGTTTAATATCACAAAAAGATCATATGACTCTTAATATCACAAAAAGATCATATGACTCTTAATATCACAAAAAGATCATATGACTCTTAATATCACAAAAAGATCATATGACTCTTTGGTTGCAGTAACAGCATCTCCCCTGTCCGTGCTCTGGATTTGACATTCCCTCTAGCTTGAGTTTCTCCGCTGCGAGAGCCCGAGTTGATGCAACCGCCTCTCGCAGCAAGTAGTTGCTTACCGTAGAGGCAGCTCCAACCGCTCGCCGAATCCCGAGTAGTGTGGATGAGCTGCTTGCTATTTGCCTAGTGATGAACTTTCGATGTTCGCCCTACGCACCTCGTGTCGGTTTTTTGGACACTTCAAAGGGAGCGAACATTTGCCGAACACGTCAGCTGCTCGGGATTGGGCGACCAGCTCACTGCTCGGCGAATGCCGAATGTGTGGTGCCGTCTTTACATGAAGGCGAATACGTTCCTCATAGAATTTTTGACAGTTCTTTCCCTTCCATTCCCTTCAAACTTCTGCTCATATGACAAAGTCCAATGAATTTATTTTAAAGAAAAAAATCGTTTAACTCCTTAACATGGTGTGTTTTTGTATGTATTCTTTACAAAACGAAACACAACCATGAGAGTGTAACGTATTTAAAACGTCCTCTCTAGAAGCAGGAAGTCAGGCGCTGGGCGGGCGCCGAAGCCTTAGGATTAGGACTTAGACAGACGCCATTAGGTTAGGCTCGCAAGTATAGAATATCCAAGAAGTATTTTGAGAGCTTCTCGGAATTTGGGAAACTAACCCCAGCCAGTGGTGGCGGAACTGCGTGGCGTCGCGGTGATCACGTGATGTTGGTTGTCGCGCGAACGTGAATCGGACGTCGCAAAACACGTGGGTGTGAAAGTATAAAATCCAAAGCGCGAGTCGCGGGGGTAGGTCTTGAGCAGAGTGGGAGATTTAGGGCTCATGCACATATCGTACCCACAATGTTGACGAGCGATGCTCGTGGGTCAATCCGTGTGTCTGAAAGCCGTAGAAGGATATATACATCACTTGTGACAATGGTCTCGTGGTGGTACTCTGTGTGTGTGTGTAGTTCTTAGATTAGAGGCGACGGCCATGCGCGAAGCAATTTATTGCAGGTAGTTAGGGATCACTCATGAGGCCAGAGCCGAATATAGATTCATTAATTTATTGTTGTTTGTAAATAATCTTGGAAATAAACCTGTGTGAATAGTTGAGCTCTTGTCTGTGATTTAAAGTGAGATTCCTACGACGTCTCAAGAGTATAAACTTATTTCAGCTCAGTGCAAAAAATGTTCACCTTTTTATTTACAGGCATGCAGCCATGTTGCAACTTTTCATTAAACATTTCAATTGCATACAGAATTTATTATATAAATATTGATTTCGATTATTCGCCCATTAAGTACAATAGTACTATGCACAGAATATAGCGGTGTCAATGATTTTACCAGGCATATTAAAATAATGAAAATAATATGCATATGTATTTAACTTTGTGAATTAACTTCTGCTGGAAGAATCACTAAAAACGGATATCTAAACGATCCGCAGTACTCTGTTAATACAGTGGCTATAAAATCCATTGTTTTTTGCAAAATCCTCTGAAAGTCACATCCACTGGTGTGAAATATATGCATACAGAAGAATTTCTCGGACGATAAATTTTCTGTTTTTTTTTGTTTGTTTTTTGACGAAAAATGCATTTGTACTTTCTCGCCCTTAAGGAAGTGCTTCATAAGAAGAGAATGTTATGTAATCGTGAGCCTGAAAACGATGAATTTTCGCCAGAGAAACTCTTATTGCCGGGCCCTGGTAAATTAAAAAATTGGCTACAACGTTTTTGGTTAAATTTTGTTGTTAGATAGTGAAAAGGACGTTTAAGAGAACGGTGCAGGTCTCCTTTTCGCTCTAAAACATGATTTTTCGAAAATTACAAAAGTTAAAATATTTTTCGGCATCTTCCTACAACTACAATTGTGAAGATAAACATTTTTTTCGTAATGTAATTTGTTCATCAAAAACATATTCAAATAATGTCGTTTTCGATTTTTAGAAACAAATAGTTTTTGACGAAATTTGAAATAGTAAAATAAAAGCAATTTTTATTTTCTTTAAACAGTTTTTTTCTTAAAACCAGCACTACATTTTTTATTAATATTTGATCTTAGTTACCGTAATTCTGTGAATGACGTCTCATTGTTGGGACATGATTTAGAGAAATTGCGGTATAAATAGTAGTATATAACCATTACTAAGGGCAATAAAGTATGTACTGTTTTAGCACCACTAGTTTATCAATTTATAGCATATAAATTCAACTGATAATTGAATGATTAAATGAAAGATTTGCAGCGACGGGCTGAAGCTTTTGTATAACTGGTTTATTGAAGGCGTTAGTATTAATGTTACGGAGCTTTTTTTTTTAACATACTATAACCTCTCCTCCGGTTTTTCTAATTAATTATTCATGGATTCGGGGCTCTTTCAATGAAGATTTTTGTAAAACAAGCACAAAGTCATAGTCACAGAACATTTATAATTGGACTTTTCTTTAACATATACCAAAATACAGAAAATCAATCCACAAACAATGAAAAAGAAAAAAACACAAGCATTACACAAATAAAAAAAACATATATCCCCAAAACAACACAAACACGTTTCACTCAATTTTCAACAAAGCTTTGTTTGCTTCTGAAGACAATCATTTGTCCATTTGCTAGTTTCTTTTTAACTACAGCAAAAACTGAACACTAGCATTAATCAGATTTCAAAAGAAACTAAAGAATGATATGATAATAAAGTAATATTCACTCAATATTATCACATACCTAATAACTCTGATGAACTGGTGTATACGTATAAAAACACTAACTGAATTATTATTTCTTTAGGTGCAGAATTAATTGCAGGTTATCTTTCTGAAATTACTCTTAAAACACATCCCACCTAGAATATCTAAATGGAACAAGTGAATGTTTCTTCAGAATACTGTTCTGTTTCAATGTTAACAACACAAAGAATTTTAAATCAGTAAATAAACTTCACATAGACACATGTAATACCCTCTGAAATCAACATGAACACATTCTTGACTATTCACAAGTGTTAAAATGTTAGAATGAAATACACATAGAAATGTAACGCATTATGACTCTTCTGTTGCATTAAACTTTTACATAATCAGTATAACAGGAAAATAGATCTAGTTTTGCACCCTTTCAGAGAATTATACAAGTAAAAAAAATGAAGCATAAATGTGAATGTCTCATTCCATAATACACTGAAATTTTCTCAATACCTAATTTGCAAAATTTAATAATCACATAGAGAATACAATAACATTCTTTAATACCCTCGTTTTGTTCAGAAGGAACTGTGGTTCGTTACACACATTATTACAGATCATATGTTCCACGTGCTATTGCCCAAGTGGAAACAGTTTGTAAATGTTAACCTCTATTTACGAAACTTATTGCAATCTGTCTTCTTTTAAACGAGTCTATTGAATGTTTATGATACTATTTAACAGAAACTGTATTTTGTAACACAGAACATTCTATAAACTGAAGCACTGATCACAATTTATTTGGTATTAACAAAGTGTAGAGTACAGATACCTTTCTTTCTTAAGATAACCTACTCCTACCTCGTCTCGAATCCAACAAGAACGTTTCAACCCAACCGTCCTGCTTCGTGACGTTTCCCCCTCCGGCTCGAGAAGGGAGAACCCCCTCCCTTACTCCGATACACCCCTCCTTCATGGAATAAACAGGTGTCGTCTTAGCGGCAGCGGCGGCGCCAAATTCGTTTGTTGAACATGGGAATGGTCACAATACGGGTAAACAAGAAGACATGTTCAGAAAAGTGAACCAATGAAAAAGGTTGTGGGTTAGTCTTTGGTGTTCAAATTGAAGAGAATGCAGTAGTAAATTACCTAGTACCATTTAGAGTAAACAAATTAGAATCAATCATCAAATCTTAAGTTATGGGAAAAAATTGTGACGTCATGGATAAAAATAAATTATTTTCTCATTATTCTTAAACTTATCATTGCAAACAAACAATATATATGCAACAAAAATATATGTAGAAATATATTTAAATTTAGAAATCGGGTGTAAAATACGGTTTGAATATATATGCACGCATGTTTTTTTCCCAAAATATCACAAAGGTATGCTAGCAGAATCAAAGAGCTCAATTTTTTTTTCACATCAAAGCGAAGACTTCATTTTGTATGCGACCTTTCCCTCTTGAAAGAACGTTTTTTTTAACCCGAAGTACTTCCTTGTACTTTCTTTCATTACACTGTCGTCTTTCCAAGAGAGATTCTTTTGTGCGAGGGGACCATATGTCTCCTCTCATATAGGCAGTACCTCTGAATGCTCTTTTGTACATCAGAGTACACAAAGATCATTGTATGCTTTTTCATTTCCTTTGGAGACTTTGAAAAAATAAATTAAAGTATATTACTGATATTTTATCATAGTAATATCACGTTCCTTTTTACTGATAGTTTATCACACTTTCCATTTTAATCATTTTATTAACTCATTTCAATCAAATTATGTTGTAGAGAAAGCGATATACTTACCATATGAAGCAATGCAGTCATGGAATTTTAAAATTTAATTTTGTTTTTGTGAATATGTATTCAAAACGTAACTGAAATAATCACTGAGTTGCAAAATCGATTTTAGCCCGATTAGAAGAATAATTTGAGTGCGTTAATGATCTGCTATACTCAAATGAGTTGGATGTTCATAGAGCTATACTTAACTCGCAATGGTGCAGGATTCGCGACATTTAGTGTGTTGCCTAAAGATATAGTAAAGCACGTTTCTGTGGTGGTAGACCTTTGATTAACGTGTGACAATAGTAATGCTCAAAGTACTCTTATACTATTAGAACTTTATCATTTGAATACTAAAATTCCTAGAATGTTGCTTCAACAAATCGCATTGAGAAATTTAACCACTACAACTAAAATGTATAAAAATATGGAATAATAATTTGAAATATAATAATAATAATAATAATAATAATAATAATAATAATAATAATAATAATAATAACAACAACAACAACTCACTGCAATAAATGCATTTCAACATTCAGAGAGTAAAGCTTTTCAATTCTTCCTTCCACCTTCATAAACTCTGTCGACACCCTTTGCCGCCTGCAGTGTAGTTGGGCACCTGAGTTTTTTATTCTTGTTTATACAGGATTTATCTTTCAAGGTTAAGTGAAATAAATGCTACATTATCTATTGTTTATTAATTCAAAGTACTATGTGACTACGCGGAAACCATCGTCAAGAATACTCAGAACACGAATGGAAGAGTTCTTTGATGTAATAAAGAATCGATAAGAAAACCTCTGCCACACTTACTGAGATAGGGGTAAAACCATTTTATTCATAATAAAAACTTCAACGTTCAAGGGCCAATAAGTATTATCTATATATTCCCACATACTAATAAACACATTTATCCGCTACTTGTTTCCCATTCCATAAACTCCATCCTCGTTCCGTAGGTTGCCTGTTTCATTTGTTTATTTTTTCTCTCGACATTGTGCCGCGTTCTAAAGCACTGCGTGCATTCAGATTTACAAATATTTAAACAACATTTATGAAATAAAAAGAATGAGTGAATTAATTTTATTTTAAAATAACAGCAATAAAACTACAAATGAGCTGTAAGCACTGAACGCATTTGACGTACAAAAAGTATTGTAAAAACACGTTGGAAAATATATACGCATTGAGAAACATAAGGCTCGTTCTCATGTAAAAGTTAATAAAATAAAAATCACAAATTGCAATTTTTTCCCATTTGCGGAAAAATATATTAATTCAGGCACATTAGGAGAAAAAATCTTAAAAGATAACAGTAGAGAAATTGTGACGGTTAACTCATATTTTTAAAATGTTACCTTTATAATGAAATCCTATGCATGAGAAAAGGCAGTGCTATTTATTTTTATGACTTTTTTGACAATTAAAACGTAAATAAACTCAAGTAAAACTATTTTACCAACAAAAAATAAGACAAATAATTATTTTTACATCTCAGTTCGTTACGAAAGTCTTCATATTCATATAATAATGGAAGGCCAAATTGTAGGCAAATTATGTACGTCACAGTTTTTTGATTACACCAAATTTTCATACAATGTTTCAACACTATGTACCTGGATCCTCCTCTGGTAATGCATTTACATATTTACATTACACCAATGTTCGCTTATAACAGACCTAACATATTCTTCTCTTCATATCACTGCCTCCTTGAGTGTTTTAATGTAAAACGTGTACATAACACTAAGAAAATGAATTCAAAATGTTTATATTCTAAAATACCTGTAGATATAAAAATAACATGCATCATAACAAGAAACATGAGAGTAATATTACTTAAATGAACCATTATTAAAAACAATTATCACTAGCTCTGTCATTCACAAGTTCCACATCTCCGCATTTGATGTTAGTGATGAACGTGCTTAATCAATTTCAAAGAACTGTTGGAAATGTTTCATGTTTCATATAATAATCATATTTTTCTGTTTTTTTCATTATTACTTTATTGTATACTAATTAAGCAATAGAAAGTATTGCAATGTTACGACAAAAAACGATGATTCTTCGTCAGAAAATCTCCTGTGGTGGGACTCTGATACCGAATAAGTGGACAAACCTTGTTTCTCTAATCTGTTTAGTCAAAATCTCCACTCTCTGAGGGTCCTGCTTACCAGGTATACCTAAAAAATTGGTTGGCGGTAAAAGGTGTGTTCTACTATTAGAATGTCGATAGTTAACTGTTGTACTTATACCGTTCAGAGGTTTTCTTCAAAATTGATATTACCTCATCGATCTGACGAAACTTGAGACACTGCGAGTTTGAAATGTATATTTTGATTTTGGGAGGTACTTTACATGAAGCCTTAATAATCTTTTCAAAATTTCCTAAAAATTGGCTTCAAATTTTTTGATTAATTTTTTACTCGGTCAGAACAAAGAACGTTTAAAGCAATGCACAGGTCTCATTTCCACAACGTGAATTGTTGAAAATTGCGAAAGTTCAATATTTCTGGAGTCTTCCTACAATTACAACATGGAAGATAGATGTTTTCTTTAATGAAATCAATTCTTCAAAGGCCGAGCGAAGTAGCTCCGGGGGTAGCGCGCTGACTGTGCATTCGCTAGTGTACAGTCCGTGTACCAGCCATCCTAACCAGGGTTTCCGTGGTTTCCCTTGGCCATCCAGGCGAAATCTGGGATGGTTCTACTGAAAGGCCACGTCCGCGACATCGGCGTTGTTAGCCGAACTCGTTAACTACGCGAAGTCACGAAGGTTAAACGAATTCGAGACATCGCGAGTTTCTGGTCGGGTGACCGACTAGGAACCCCAGGATCTAACGGCGCAGAGGTCAGTTGCCCGTTACGGGTCCTAGTTATGTAGCTAGTGTCGAAAAATCCTGTCACAGTTGGGATTGGAACCCTGGGATCTCCCGGTCAGAGTCACTGTAGTGACCCAGGATCTACCGGTGCACAGGCCAGTTGCCCTGTACGGGTCCTAGTTATGTAGCTAGTGTCGATAAAACCTGGCACCATTGGGACTGGAACCCTGGAATCTCCCGGTCAGAGTCACTGTAGTGCCCCAGGACCTACCGGTGCACAGGCCAGTTGCCCTGTACCGGTCCTAGTTATGTAACCAGTGTCGAAAAATCCTGTCACCGTTGGGACTGGAACCCTAGGATCTCCCGGTCAGAGTCACCGTAGTGCCCCAGGATCTACCGGTGCACAGGCCAGTTGCCCTGCACGGGTCCTAGTTATGTACCTAGTGTCGAAAAATCCTGTCACCGTTGGGACTGGAACCCTGGTATTTCCGGTCAGAGTCACTGTAGTGACCCAGCATCTACCGGTGCACAGGCCAGTTGCCCTGTACGGGTGCTAGTTATGTAGCTGGTGTCGAAAAATCCTGTCACTGTTGGGACTGGAACCCTGGGATCTCCCGGTCAGAGGCACTGTAGTGACCCAGGATCTACCGGTGCACAGGTCAGTTACCCTGTACGGGTCCTAGTTATGTAGCTAGTGTCGAAAAATCCTGTCGTGACCCAGGATCTACCGGTGTACAGGCCAGTTGCCCTGTACGGGTCCTAGTTACGTAGCTTGTGTCGATAAAACCTGTCACCGTTGGGACTGGAACCCTGAGATCTCCCGGTCAGAGGCACTGTAGTGACGTCAATTGATGCCGGGAGCGACTTCAACCGGCGCGGGGCGGGGAGGCGGACACACTGCGCGCGTTCCGTCTGGGCTGATGCGTGCCCTGCCCACACGTCTTCCACCCGCTGCGTCGACTGTGGCGCCGGCGCCGGAGGCCGGCCAGCCGCCAGGCTGCGCCGCGCCGCGCCGTTGGGAACGCGCGCACGTGGCGGAGCGCCCGCGGCACCCTCTGCGCCACGCCCCCTACCCTGCGCCGCCCCCCGCCTCGTGCCGTGCACTATAACCCGCTCCGAACCTCTCACCGCGCCCTGCGGCACGCCACACCTCGCGTTCCGGTGCACTTCGCCCCCGCCTGGCCGCGCCTCATTCCACTCACTCTATCCAACCCCTCTCCACTGCACCTCACGTCCCCTCGCCTCATCGCATCTCACTTTTCTTCATCTTACCCATCTCGCCTCATCTCATCTCGGCTTATCTCACCCCGAGTCATCTCCCCTCGCTTTATCTAACTCACCTCACCTCATCTCGCCTCATTTCGCGTTATCTCACCTCACTGTTGCTCACCTTGTCTAGCTCGCCTCATCTCGTCTCACTTTCCTCCACTTTACCTAACTCGCCTCGTCTCATATCAACTCGCGTCATCTCACATCACTTTTCCTCACCTTACCTACTTGCCCCATCTCATCTCATCTCGTGTCAAGTCACCTCGGATTACATCTCATCATATTACTTTTTCTCACCTTATCAAACTCGCCTCATCGCCTCTCACCTCACCTTGCGTCACCTCGCAACATCTCACTTCACTTTTACTCACCTTACCTACTCGCCTCACCTCATCTCACCTCACCTCGCATCACCTCGCATCACTTCACCCCACTTTTCCTCACCTTACCAAACTCTTTTCATTGCCTCTCCCCTCAAATCGCATTAACTCATCTCACTAATGCTCACCTCATATAACTCGCCTCAGGATATCTCATTTCACCTCATCGTCCTCTATCTCACCCATTCCGTACTATTCCATCTCATTCCGCACCACCCTGTCCCCTTTCGTCCCTCAGCCGCACATTCCGTTCTCTACCTTCCTTCGTACCTTATTCCTTGTTGAATTCCCTTACGAACTGCATCCCCCACTATCCTCTCTAGTACCTGAATATCCCGAACTTCAAACCCGAAATCCATAGAACTAACCGTATAGAAATTTACAGATAGAAATTCTACCAATCACCCAGATGAAACAAATAACCACCATCTCTTTCCTTAGTTGCTATCATCATTGTCACAGTCGCGTTCTCCTTCGTCCTGCAATCCCCAGCATTGTCGTCTGCACCGCCGCTGTCTCTTGCCGGAGGGCCCAGGGAACTGTCACACGTGGTAACCTCCTCAGTCGGACTAGATCGCCTGCGGCTGGGCGCTGACAGACCCATCGACCCTTGCCACAGCTATCCCCACTGCTCCGATCCTAGCTACGTCTATGTTCACGGGCGTAGCCAACGCTTCTGCCTCTATTCAGGGTGTCTGAGGGGGAAACGTTGAAAATTCGAAAATAAGCTCTTACGACAATTGTAAGCATATTTTGTCTAATAAACTACTTTGATATTTTGAATGGCTGAGACGCAATAAGCACTCAAAAGTTGGTTTGAAAAGATGCTTTCTAGACAAAAACTTGCATTGCAGAAGCAAAGAGACACTCCAGAAACATGTAAATTGTTTATTATTTACGAAAGAAATTATTATATTTCTTCAGAAAGAAAATTAACCTAGAAATAAAAAATCACTCACTTGCATAATTCGACTGCTTTTTTATTTCTCGATTACTTTTTTCTTTCTGAAGAAATATATTCATTTCTTTTGTAAATAATAAACAATTTTCTGCAATGGAAATTTTTGTGTAAGTCATTTTCAATCCAACTTTAGCGTGCTTATTGCGGCTCAGCCATTCAGATTATCCCAGTTGTTTATTAGACAAAGTATGCTTAAAATTATCTTAAGAGCTTATTTTTGACGTTTTCTTCCCGGACACTGTATAGTACTGCGTTTCCTCCTCAAAATCCTTTTTCAACTCTTCGCTTACACTTCTACCGCATTCTCTTACCAATCTTGGGTACATTCTCCACCTCCATATCATCCTCGTATTATTCACGAGAATCGCAATTTCACCACTGGTGTCACGATGGTGTTTTAGTCTTGATATTCTAATCTCTTTTTAATATCTACTTCCGTACATACAAATGCACCCTTGCTGCTTTTTATCTGACATTGTAATCAGTAAATAATCATTATAACTTTGCGTCTATTTCAAACTTTTTTCTCTTGTTTCCCGGTCGTTTGTTTGATTTCTCCCCGACCCCATTTCTGGTGCCAATGCAAGTCGTATTTACTTTAATTTAAAATTAGTTTAGTTATTTCATTCCAATTACTGAAAATGTTCAAACACTGTAAAATGTGATACGGACCGGAATCAGGGGACTTCCTAACGTAGTATTTTAATCAAAACATACCGTGAAGTTATAATTTTATATTCCCGCCGGAAATTACATTCATTTCCACACTGTACACGTGCACTAGCTATTGTTATGTGAGTAAATTATGGAAGCAAAAGCAAGGAAAAATGCATGATGTGCATTTTTGCAACTGTGCATTGTATTTGTTTTCTTAACACATTCTTCATCGAAATCTTTCATTTCATTTGTCTTTTGCCGTCTCTTAACTGTCTCCTTGTTGCGCATGTCGCTGATACGTTTTTCACTAACTGATAAATATAACGTATACTTCGAGAATTTTCTCGGTTATCAACGACATATTCTCACTGGCTTTATTTTGTTCTCTTTTCCCAATCTTTATCTCGTTCATGTGCACTTCAAAATTATTTTGCCCCAAAATCGATTGTTTTCTCAAATAATTCTTCTATTTGAGGAGGCGAATGATTGGTACAATGCCACAGGCTTTCATCTCAAGTGAAAATATATTGTGTAAACGGTACGTAATTTTACTCTATCAAGCACCCACACTACTATGCCGCCTACACCTCAGTGTCAATAACATTGCCGTACCATCCAACGTGACGTGCACTAGCACAGAATAGATACTACACAGAAAGGAAAGTAGAGGGCAGCTCCTGTTATCTTCAGTCAGTCACCGCGCAGTGCGGACCGCCATCTTGAAACTGTGCAAAGGAACCGCAAGAGTCAGCTCTAACGCCATTTTCTCAAAGACGGCTCAAAATTTTTTCTTCTAACTTTTCTAACGGGTAGTGCTAATTTCACTGTTTAGTATGACATAAAATTAATTTTGGTGTATTATTTTGTTTTTTCAAAAATTACACAAATGTAATTTGTTTGAAATACCTCTCACTTCGTTAATATGCACATTTACAGTAATTTGTAAACACTATTGCATTTGTGAGTTAAAATTCTTTAAATGACTTTAAATAAAGTTTTCAGAAAACTGAAAAATTTTCTGCGAAAAAGAGCTTTAATTTCGCATTTTTAGTAACGCTTAAACTATATTTTCTTAAAAACTGCTCCAATTTTTCAAATGAAAATTGTGATTTAGGACCAGGTTTTACTCTTCTTTATTATTGTTAAAGAGTTATTTCGGTTCTACTACGAATAGAAACCGAAGAATTGAGAAAATTAAAAAAAAATGTACTTTGGGCGGAGATAGATGGCAGCTGGGTAGAGTTTGTGGCAAGTCCGATAAACTAGCCCTGACCAAAGAAAATATAAAACTAATACGGGAAAGTTCGGGCCATTCTGAAACACAACTAGTTAAGTATTTATTATTTTTTATCAATATTTTGTATTAACATTTGTCTATGTGCGATATTAACATTTGCGTATACAAAGTAAATGTCGCCTCGGGGTACGTACGCTTTTGCTAGTTATACACACACCAAATACGAGTAAAACGGAAATAAAAGGCACCTTCATCATCTTCACTACACAACAAATGCCGGGTCGTACAGCTACTTACACACTTTCAATATGGCGACCATGCGCATCATATCGGCGCACGAATTGAGGGTAGCTTTCCTTTCTGTGTAGTACCTATTCTGTGGCACTAGTATCCACGCTATACTGCCAACACTACAGGAGATTGCACAAGACGTGCACTCGACGACCGTTAATGTCCAGGCGAACGCTCGCATTTTAACGGTTTTTGAGAACAAGATATCACGTGCGAAAAGTACCTTCATTACAATTGTTTCCGACCTGCCAAACTCCGCGCAACCATCAAAGTGATTTCATCTCTCGTATGTACCACCATCACCTCCGCCACCTCCACCACCATCGCCACTACCGCCACCACCGCCATCACCGTCACCACCGCTACCACCGCCACCACCGCCACCACCGCCACCACCGCCACCACCGCCACCACCGCCACCACCGCCACCACCTTCACCACCGCCACCACCGTCACCACCGTCACCACCACCAATCTCTTCAATCATAATCACCTCTACCATCGCTTCCATCCTTCTCCACTAGAACCACCTCGTCCTCGACTACTACTACTTTGAACTACGCCTTACCAACGACACGACCATCCTCCCAGTCAACACCACAACCATACGGACTCCCCCTTCTACTACAACGCCCTGTTCTCTCACCATTCCATCACAATTGAGTTCCCCTTCCTTTTGTCGCTACACTATCTCCTCCTCCATCGCCATCTCACAACACACGTGCCCCCACGCCTCCCCCGCGGAGCCTGTGTCCGCGCCCGAGGCCACGGGGCGTCTGCAACAGTAGCATTTTTGTGGAGCTGTCGAGGCGGCGGCCCGGCCCGGCTCGGCGCAGCGTGCGCGTCCTGGGCGCTCGGCTGAGCCGCGGAGACGGCTGAAGAAAAGACGGGGCGCATAGGCGCCCGCAGCAGTTTGCGTCAGCTTCTCTAAGGAGGAGAAATGAGTTGTGAGAACTCTTTCACGGACAACTTTTTCACTCTTTTTGAACCTACAAAAGGAGAAGAGATTAAGGGGATATGGAGGCAGCCTCGTGAGCGAACAAAGGGCACACCACTCGCCCAGGTTGGCTATATTGCAGCAAACGCACGGGCCTTCCGGGAATATGTGACGGTGACAAATAAAAAAAAGCTGGCTTTGGTGGCTGTAGGGGGGAGGTGAGGGAAACGCAAGGTTCTGAGTTCGAATTGCCTAGAATACTAGGAATGAAATGGTTCTGTTACTTAAGTTGTATGGCATATTGCTTAGGTTGTCAAAAAATAGAAAATATTGGAACAGTTTCTTTTTTAAGGCATTGTATTTTCTAAAACAGTGCAAGCTGCTTTTAATTAATAATATTTCATGAAACTGCGCTAGACATTCAGTGTTTGACTATCACATGTGTATTTAATGTTAAATCGCTTGTTAAATCACTTGTCCGAACCATTTTTACCCGTATGTCAACTTCTCAAAAATAATTTAAAGAAATTCTATGGAAACTGAAAAGTAGTCGTGATTAATGTTGGCGTCCTCCTATTTAACTATATTCTCAATAATCCTGGCGAGCTTTCAATTACAATATTAGTTTTCTAAAGTTGATTTTATACAAGATATTTTTGGACCAATCCAAATTACTAGAACTAGTTATTTAACGTAAAATGTAGTAAACTGATCAGTTTCTCAATTTTTTTTAAAGTATGGGAATCATACAAATATTTTGGCATACCTTTCTCTGCAAAATTCAGTGACAATTTTTATCTCTTGTTAATTTATAGGGCTTATTGGTGATGCAGTTTGTACGACCTGAATTCGCCACTTAAACTAGAGTAAACTTTAGCTCATTCCTCGTGAATTCTCTCGATTTTCGTATTTATCCGCTAACACGATCGGATAGATGGCAAATGAAGAGGGAACTGATCTAAATAGTTCTAAAAATTTGTTTTCTGAAATGTAAGCGATTTGATGTTGGAATCCAATAGATTTACCAAGCATTCTGCTGAATAAGGCAACATTTGCTCCACATAATGTGAATTTCCTTCCTCTTCCCCAATTTGCAAATGTGCATTATATTACTACGATGATATTTAGAGGACGAAATTAAATATAGGGGATTCGATAAAGTGAAAACAAATCATAACTACTTCTTATTCCTTAAAATCAGAGCCTCGAACCAACCAAACATTTGGCCTTTTTTAAGATAGGTATATGTGTTATAGCGAGTACATGCACAAACACAGTAAAGCAACTACATCTGGGATTAAAACAAACTAAATAAAAGGGAAATCAAACTCTAGCTCCGTATACTTACATTCATTTAAATTTAATTATCTTCCTCCAATGATTTTCTGTAACATAGTGAATGTTTGAACGAAATGTATACACCTACTATTTACTCTTAATATTTACAATCAGTTTTTTTCAATGCTTGGAGGAAATCAGGAAGAACGTTATTTTCTATACAGTTAAGAATTCAAAAGATACATGAACTAAATGCGAAAACGTCGAGAGCATTAAGATAAAATAAGATTAATGATAATATTGCACTTAAGTATGAAACCTACGTAGCTTGTTGTATAGTAATCAACTTACAGATAAATTTTCGATTGTCTGACCTTGCCAAAGGACAAAGGAGCAGAATGATATACGAATAGTGATCTTTGCACTATATTTACGCACACTTCTTTTACAGAATTATGTAATTTTGGACTTTCCCTTATTGACAGATACAATTTGCAGAAGAAAATATAAGAAAAAGGTTAGAAAACGTTTCTTTAAAAGGGAAAGAGATGAAATTGTGCTAATCGAAACTGGAAAAGAATGAGGAGAAATATTATTGGTAGAAATGAAGCAAAGGGTCACCTATAAGAAAGGGTCATTTGCACTCGCCTTATATCGCCGATGACAAAACAGAAGAGGAAGAAGCATTCACTCAATAGCAGTTTGACCAAGTCTTCACGCCTTATTTACGCATTTATATAAAAATCCGGTAATCTCACTTCTGCTACAAATTATCTGTGGATATTTTCAACAAGTATTTTGTATTCCAGATCTCCGACACTATTCTGAGATTCTCTGGTTTAGTGAAGTAAGCCATACGAGGATTGGTGTTCGGCTCGTTGTTTGAAGATGAGAATGGGAACAGAATATGATCTATAGCACTTGTTGTAGGCATTCACGTAGAAGGAATCAGGAAAGCATCGAAAACCGCTGATGAAACATTCAGCCTTCGAAGTCGAATCCGGAAAACCACCAAACTCGCCGATGTTACCACTCGCATATCATTACGACGAAGTGAACGACGGATACCAGCGTATTTCCCCCCGTCAATCTTTGTTAAATAAATAAGTTACTGTTTCATCACTCAGGAATTTTATTTTCAGGACCTTTCCTAACCCTAAGTGATAGTTTCGTTTTTCAGTGCGTGCCAGATGTTTACAAAATAATTCTGACATCACGTTTAAATCGCTTCGTGAAACCATCGTCATTCTCTTACAGCTAGCCCTTCTCATATACACTTTGCACTCTGATTCTACTTGTCAATGTAGGCAAAGATTGTATAATCCGGACAACGTTGTGAGTGTTTAACTGGTTCTTAAAAAAAATAAAATTTCCCTGCGGAGAGGACCGCAAGAATATAAAATGATTACAATATACTACATAATCTTGAAATTATCGCAAAAAAACGAAATCGTTTTAACACACATTTTAAGAAAGTAATTGTAATGTATTATACATCTAGGATTATTTCATAAAAATATAAAACTTCCTTCAATTGTATTACAATTTATTCCAGTGTCTGCCTTTGATCCCGCCATTGGTGTTTTTCAGGTAACGAAATGACATTGGTTTTCGACGTCAGGCAAATTTCCGGCATGTTGCGGAGATTCAACTCCGAACATCAAAACTATGCTCGAACCGTATTACATTGCCGTAATGCTCGTCGCTACCAACATTAGTTTCCTCGGTATTGGTAGATGGAACTAAGAATAAGTAAATGATAAACTGCTAATATAAGAGATATTAAGTGATAAGAAAATGGTAAAATGCAAATAAATACCAAGTGATGTGAAAATGGAAAAGAGCCAAAACGAAATCATTATAATAAAGAAATAAAGTTGAAAGACAGGATGAAGGAAATTAATGTTGTGATTAAATAGAAATCAAAGAGATACTGACAGAAAGTAGAATATACTACTTGAAGTCATCATACCATTGACGATTAATACGGTCAACCGGAAATAGTGACATGCTCATAAAAAGGAACACCTTGCTAGGATATAAAATTCTTACCAAAATTTACGGAAGAATGGAAAAGAGAAGATGTAAAAACGTGCTAAGCTTTTTAAACATGGGGAAAACGAAATGGGTGATCAAGCTAGAAACGTCAACGGGAGCAAGATAGAGCAAGGAAAATATTTCATTTTGGAAAATAGAAACTATTAAAATGAAAAGAGGAAATAGTCACCTTACCCGTTACCGTCACCACCGAGGAAGCAAAAGGGAAAAAAAGGCATCACGTTGGAACGAAAGATCACACCTCCAGGGTTAGACGGATCTTCCCGTCTTCCGTATTTACAGAAGAAAAGTAATGAGAAAATACAGAAACGTGCAAAGATCTTTAAAAATCGGGAAGATGAAATGGACGGCGAAGCTGAACATCAGATCGGAGATAAGTATTTTCGGTAGAGAAAGATAAATGAAACGAAGGGAAGAAAGTCACCTTACCCCCTACCAACACCTACGAAGAAAAAAACAGAAGAGGAAAGAACGGCAACCTCGTCGAAAAGAAAGGTCACACTGCTCACGTGGTTATATGGGAACGAACGCTCTTCGCGGGTCGTTTGCGCATGAATATGCGGCGCAGACAAATAAAACGCGGAACGCGTCTCATCGTGGCGACGCGTCTTGTCGCGTCTCGCGGCGTTGTGGATGGCATCGCGTTTATCGACCCTGGCGCCGCCACTCGGAGGAATCTCTTATCCGCGGAGAAGCTTGTAGATCTCGGGAAGCTCCTTACAGCGCCCCAATAGCCGCGCAGTAAATACCACTTCGGCGGAAGGAGCGCGTCGTCGCGATGCTCTTCTTTTCATGTGTACGGGGGGTAGGGGAGGGGGTAGGCACGGTGGCTCATTGGCGGCTGTGTACGGGCAAAAATCTCCGGCTTGGTTTTGCCTGGTGAAGCTTTGCCTCTTAGTTGCTCACGTATACTATTGGAAATGTGAATGAATCACAATTGAGTTTTGTCTGGTAGAGAAATAAGTGGTTACCAAATGCGCTTGATCTAACGTATAACTGAGCAAAATAGAGGGTAGCGAGTTAACGTCTTTGTGAAGTAGGAAACATTTTTTGGAGTGTTTTGAAATATAATATCACGCATGTTTTGTGCCAGTCGACGACATGATAAGAATAAAAAGGAAGGACACCCTTGTCTGTGTTGAAAATATTATTCAAATACCTTTATATTAAACTTCATTGTCTGAAAACAGCAGCATTGTCATTCATATATCTGCGAGCAGATATCAAAGCATTTTTTTTTCAATTTCGTATGCCCTTCGCTCTTCAAATAAATGGAAATTCCTTGATTTTAAAAAAATCGAAGTCAAAAAATAAAAAAAAAAACTTCTCTTCATTTCGGATGAACAATAATGTCAATAACTCGTACAGGTTTTATAACATCTAAATAGTTGTAAAAACTCGCCGTTTTCTGGCGCACGATTACATAACTTTCTCTTCTTACGAAGAACTTCGTAGGGCGAGAAAATAAAAAAAGGTGTCTAATCTCAAGTAGATGTAAATGTAAATATATGATGTCTGTTATCAATAATATATATATTTTTCACTTCAAAACAATACAAAACGTAGTATCCAGATGCGTAATAAATATATTAATTTGTAAATAATTTGTGTAATGTTTAATTGTTATATTCCATCTATTCCTGTAAGTTTTTCAGATAGCTCTGATGATGATCGCTACGCAATCGAAAAGATCTTAAGTGAAAATATACATATTATTGATACCAGACAACATCTTTTATTTACACTTATATAACAAGGTATCCATACCACCAACTCTCCAATTAATCTCGAGTAGATTTGTGTTCGAAGCACGCGCGATTTTGCCCTCTTCCCCGAGTGCGGAGCCCAGCGTAGCGGCGGCACGCGCTCGTCGTAACACGAGCGCACGACCATCTGAGCCTTCGTGCGTCGCGCCTGGAGGACGCGAAGTGGAAGAGAAAGAACTCCGCGAAATGGAGCTGGAAGGACAGGCGGCGCAGGAGCAGTCGAGGCAATTGCGGAGGTGCGAGGTGCAGTCTGTTCGATGGAGGGAGGAAGTAGAGGGGATGAAACAGCTTGATGTGGTGAAGCAGGTGAAGACAGTTTGTGGCGGCGATGGTGTAACGGTTATTGATACCAGACAACATTTTTTTATTTACATTATATAAGAAGGTATCTATACCACCAACCATCTAATTAATCTCGAGTAGTTTTCTGTTTAAAGCACGCGCGATTTTTACTCTGCCGGTTAGCGTATCGGGCTGTTATACCCAAGTTTGTGGGTTCAAACCCGATCGAAGTCGTGGATTTTTAAGGGTGAAAAAATCCTTCTTAGGCCTTCCTTCGAAGGGAAAGTAAAGTCGGCTGTCCCATGTTAGTAGATTTACTGCATGTAAAAGATCCTCAAGGCTAAATGAAGCCTCTGAGCTAAATTCAAATTGCCTGTTTCGTCGCCCAAGTAATACCGTCTTTCGCCCCCTAGTAGATGAAAGGAGCGTAACGAAATTTGCGTGGTCAGACGGAAGAGCAAGCCTCATGGCCTGAGTCTCGCCACGTAAAATAAGGCTTTCATTCATTCATTCATTTGAAACAGCGTCAACTGGTGAGTGGCAACAAGGCTATGAACGGGAGAGATGAAACCGCATGCGGGGAAGAGAACGAAAGACTTGGCAAATAATGAATTGCAGTGCCCAGTCATCGAATGCGGAATCAGCCGTCTCAAGTCGGAAAGGCTCGTGAATATACCCGCACGACAAAAAAGTGAAAATAAAGTGAATAAAATGGTGTAGAAGTGAGAGAAACATAAAAACATTCTGACTAGAGTGTATAAATTTCGATTCTATAAAGGACCTTGTTGTATGGAATAGAGAGAATAGGACGGAAATATTCGAGAGAGATTCTGTGAATGATGAAATAACACATGAGATCAGGAGATTTGATTAATTATTTTCGAGAACTCCTTTTTTCGGGCGAGATGAAATGAAGACCACAAAAAAGATGGGGCAGGGCGGAAGCCACTGGAAGAGTTAAGTGGGCGAGGCTGAGCCAGAAAAGGGAGGGCATGCGGGGCGGAGAAGGAAGGACCGGGCGGGGCTGGTCAGGAGAGACCGGGGAAGAGAGGCCCGGCAGGAGGTGCCGGGCAGGAGGGGCCGGGCAGAAGGGGCCAGGCAGGAAGGGCCGGGCTGGAGGGGCCGGGCTGGAGAGGCCGGGCTGGAGGGGCCGGGCTGGAGGGGCCGGGCTGGAGGGGATGGGCAGGAGGGGCTGGGCAGGAGGGGATGGGTAGGAGGGGCTGGGCAGGAGGGGATGGGCACGAGGGGCCGGGCAGGAGGGGCCGGGCAGGAGGGGCCGGACAGGAGGGGCCGGGCAGGAGGGGCTGGGCAAGAGGGGCTGGGCAGGAGGAGCTGGACAGGAGGGGCTGGACAGGGGAGGTTGGGTAGGAGGGGCCGGGCAGGAGGAGCGAGGCAAGAGGGGTCGGACAGGAAGGGTTGGGTAGGAGGGGGCGGGCGAGATACGCGGTGGGACGGGGCGGCGCGGGGCAAATGAAAGCGTATGGGCGCCTCTGCCGTCCGCGCGGCCATTCGCGCGCTTTACGCCGCTGATCCGCGAAGGGCGCTCGCGCGCGGAGTGGCGCGTAACCCGCGGCCCGCGGATGGCCCGTAAACGCCGCGTTATAGCCCGAGCCCTCCCTCTCTCCCACGCCCACCTCAGAGCACGTCGGCCCGCGCAGGGCGGCACCGGCGCCTAGGGGTTGTACGTGCTCCTACACTACAGTTCATGGGAAAGATACATGATACGGGGTCATGTTAACTCTTGTGGACCCCAGGATTTGTTTTTGTGAGTGTGACTGAAGGTTTTTATCTACTGGCATGTTACTAATCTCATTTCAAATGTAAAGACACATTTTCTTCTTGCTTGCTGAAACCATGTTGAGAAACGCGTGCCGAGCATTATACTTGCATACGAGGCGCATTCCGAAAGTAAATTTCCCTATTTCCCTTCACAAAATACGGAAACTTACTTTCTGGATGCGCTGTGTAAAATACTACACTCACTCAGGTGACCTCAGAATCCTTCTTTTAGACTTGGGAATCTTTTACATGCAGTAAATCTACAACATGGGTTAGCCGAGTTTACTTCCCCTCCGATGGATACGTACGAAGGATTTTATTGCCCCCTTAAAAATCCATGGTTTCGTTCGGGTTTGGATCCACAAAATTGGGTATGAAGACAGCCCGATACGCCAACCATTATATTAGCGAAACTAACTTGCAAATGCTTCTCCACTACGGGTAGTTCGTACCGAGTTAACGGGAAAGGCATGCAATGTTTTCATTTGCATTATAATCTCCAGTATCTAGTTGTTTGTAAATGTGAGGCATTTGGGCAAGAGAGTGACAAATTAAAAAATCTCATTACCATTGTCATGAAATCCTCTCTAGAATTCTGCAAGGAAAAATTACGGTTTTGTACGATTTTTAAGGTACCTTTGACACCAAACTCCGTACGTGTGCTGTGAAGATTATTACTCCAAATGGGTACATGAAACAATTAAAACGACAAAAATTTTGAATTCCGAATATGATGTAGTAAGTTTGAATATGGTATAAGAAAAGAAATGTACACTAACAAACGTTTCCATCAATGGCGATGCGTCATTTCTTTCTTTCTTTCTTTCTTTCTTTCTTTCTTTCTTTCTTTCTTTCTTTCTTTCTTTCTTTCTTTCTTTCTTTCTTTCTTTCTTTCTTTCTTTCTTTCTTTCTTTCTTTCTTTCTTTCTTTCTTTCTTTCTTTCTTTCTTTCTTTCTTCCTTTCTTTCTTTCTTTCTTTCTTTCTTTCTTTCTTTCTTTCTTTCTTTCTTTCTTTCTTTCTTTCTTTCTTTCTTTCTTTCTTTCTTTCTTTCTTTCTTTCTTTCTTTCTTTCTTTCTTTCTTTCTTTCTTTCTTTCTTTCTTTCTTTCTTTCTTTCTTTCTTTCTTTCTTTCTTTCTTTCTTTCTTTCTTTCTTTCTTGCTTTCTTTCTTTCTTTCTTTCTTTCTTTCTTTCTTTCTTTCTTTCTTTCTTTCTTTCTTTCTTTCTTTCTTTCTTTCTTTCTTTCTTTCTTTCTTTCTTTCTTTCTTTCTTTCTTTCTTTCTTTCTTTCTTTCTTTCTTTCTTTCTTTTTATTATTTTTTCTTGGCGTCCATTACGGAACATGATTTAGTGTTTTACGCCGAAATCCACAAAATTATACCTTTTTGTATGATATACTAAATTTTTTGGAAGGTATTCACTTTTTGACGAATGAAATCTCAGAAATGTTCTAAGCTCAGCCAGTTCTTAGAAATGTTCTAAGTTCAGTGTCAGCCATTTTAATGTTTAAATATGGGATTGTTGTTTGTGCTCCTTCAGCCATTTCACAATATTTCCTCTTCAAAAGCTGTGTTTTGCGCTCTCATAAAATGTGAATGTATGTTTTATGATACCCTTATCAACATCTTTTAACTGTTATATTTGCTCCCAAAAGCAACTTAATGCCAACGAATTTATGATATGGAGCATTTGATTTCGCATATCATTATTCAGTTTGTAAATTGACAATAATGTTCATGTTTTCCTAAATATACGATCATAAAGCAGACAACTTGAATTTACCTTCTTTGCCGCAATGCACTGTCACATGTTGTAATTAAATCTGTCCTCTATTCTTTTATAAATATCATATCTCAGTGGCACTATATAAACAAGAGTAAATTTGGCTGAGTTAAATGTCATACAATAAAATGCGAGTAGTATAAAACGAAAAACAGGAATAACATATCAGTGTTGTTATGAAACAAAAATACTCAAGGGATGTAGTTTCCATCAAATTATTTTGAGAAAATACTTTTGAGCTAACTTGAATACACTTTGAAAACTTTAAAATTCAAATACACTCATAATTGTGAAATATTTAGAGAGCTCTTCTCTCAAAATTGTGAGCGGTGTTAGGGATTAATAAGAAAACCTTTTTTCTCTCTTTCTGTTCATCTGTCCTTTAATTTAGAATTACCAGTCAGCTTTTAAAATTGAAAACGTCCTGCCGAGACTGAGGCACTGACCGTGCGAATCCCACGTTCAAAATACACGATTTTTCACTTATCAATTCTTAAGTTATTCCTTCTATTCCTGTAGCCTTTCCGCAATACCCTAACTCAGAGCATAAACACGTCAATCAAAACATAAAGAGATACAATCTCTAAAAAGAGAAACATTTTTTCCTCGTGTGCCGTTGGAGGGTTAAAAACGAGGGCACCTTTTTTTCCAAGCTGCTTTTGAGTTTTTGCTGTTTCGCATAGCGGCTCGGCTCAGCGATCGGTGATGCCTCACACCTGTGTTACCACCACCACCACCACTATCACCACCACTACCACTTCCGTCGCCTCCTTCTCCGCCTCCATCTCCACCTTCCCCTCTACCTGCGCCTCCACTACCGTCACAGTCACAGTCACAGTCACCGTCACCGCCACAGCCGCCACTGCCGCCACCACCGCCGCCGCCGCCGCCGCCACCACTGCCGCCACCGCCGCCACCGCCACAGCCGTCGCTGCCACCGTCGGAGCCGCCGCCGCCGCCGCCGCCGCCGCCACCACCACCAACACCACCGCTATCGCCATCGCCACTTCAAATGCCTCCGCCTCCACTTCCACCCCCGCCTCCGCCTTCACAAATGTCTCCGCCACCGCCACTGCCTCCGATACCGCCACCGCCTCTACCGCGACCGCGACTGCCGCCGTCGCTGCCGCCGCCGCCGCCGTCCCCGCCACGGCTGCCGCCCCCGTCGCCGCTACCGTCGCCGCCACCGACATTGCCGCCGCCGCCGCCACCACCGCCATCGCCACCGCCACCATCACTGCTTCCGCCTCTGCCACCGCCTCCACTTCCACCCCCGCTTCCGCCTTCACCATTGTCTCCGTCACCACCGCCACTGCCTTCGCCACCGCCACCTCCACTATCGTCACCTCCACCGCCATCACCACCGCGTCCGCCTCCACCCCCACCGCCTTTTCGCCTCCGCAACCGCCCCCGCCCCCATCACTGCGTGCACCTCCGCCACCCCCTTATCCGCCTCGTCTCCTCAACCCCTATCCCCACCAAGGCTGCTTTCTGCTCCTGCCCCCTTCTCAGCCGTCGCTGCCGCCGCCGCGGACTGACCTGCCGCGCGCCTGAATGCGCGTAATGCCGCCCTTTTCAGCGGCGACCCGACTTAATTCCACAGTTGGAGAGCGCTCAATGGGTGAAAAGGAGGACGGCGCGGATTTTCGACCTACCAGCCGGCTCCCCCGCCCTACTTTCAACAAACTGCCCCCACCCTCCAATACCTTTCGTGCCGCTGTTGCTACTATTCTTATAACTCTCCACCATGCCACCTAAACTGCTTCGTTTTATCCTTTATCTTTTCAGATGTTCTTGTTTCACAGTTGTTTCGCTGTTTCCCCTAATCTTCTGATGATTCGTCCTGCCGTTTTCACTCTAATCATTCGTTGTTTCGTCTTCTTTTTCTCAACTTCTCTTCCGCCTTGCATGCGATACACTTCCGTTTTCACACGGCTTACTGAACATTGTTGCTGACCTCGACGTCATTCGAACCTAGTTCACATTTCCTCTTGCTCACCTGCCCTCTCACTGCGTTTCTATTATGACGATATCGGTACACTTAACGCCATTCTCTCCTTTTTCTAGGCTTTTGTGACACATTTCATATCAGTGGTGCTTGCGGTAATTTGCTATCTCTATACCATCGGGTATGTGTCTTCTCCTCCTCTTTAGTCCTCAGTCCGGCATCTTTTTGTCGGTCGTACGTGCCTATTTCTTTTAAATTCACCACTACTTTCTTCGGCCTTCTTGGATTTGCTGTTGTTATCTTCACAAACTCACCGCTAGGTTCGTGTCTCGACGATAGCAGGATTTTCGACACTAATTAAATAGATACGTCGAGTTCAGTCGCTGCCTGGAGGAGAGTTCTAGCGGCCGGCTGTTCTGATCGGTCGTTTTCCGTGGTTTTTCCGATCAACACTATGCGAATGAGGGAGCAGTGCTCTAATAAACGGGCCACGGACCTCGCGCGATCTTACCTTCATCTTCCTTGTCCCTTACTTACACACATTTACACATACAGGCACGACACTATTACACACACCGGGAGATGAGTCGGGAGCTTAGTGCGTGGGAAACCTGTCTCCATTCAGCGCGGGATGGCGCCACCTCTCGAGTAAACATGCACTGCACTTACAGGACTAATGACTTTAGCAGGGGACGCATCTGGAATCAATCAATGAATCAAAAACAACCTCACTGCCCCCTTTTCCTAAGGCTTGTACCACAGAATAGTTCCTATTCTGTGCATATACCTTCTCCCGGCTATCTCACCCTCTCCGTACAGACCATCTCCCCTGCCGGCCCTCGCTGTCTCTCGCCCGTCCCCGACGCTGCCACCGACAGTCGCCTCAGGTGTCTGGCGCGGTTGGTGGGGAAGGGGGCGAGGGAGGAGAAGGCCGCTCGGGGGATGGGGAAGCTGCGGAAAGCGGAACGTAAATCTTTCAAGCGAATTCTGGGAACCTTTCGTCTGACGCTTCTGCCCCTCCTCCCTCCCCCTTTCGCGCGAGGCGACAATAATTGAGTGGGGCAGCTTTTGATGAACTGGGGACGGAGGATAAAACCCCGGTGGAAGCTGCACCCCTTGCCACCCTCTGTTCCTCTGCGACCGGTGCGTTTTGCTGTGTATCGCTCTGACGTCCTGCGACACTGCTCGGGGAAGACGAGGTCCCAATCTTCTTGTACGAAGAAGACCGTTGTACAAAGATTAATTTTTTCTTGAATCAATGTTACTTGTTACAATGTAAATATATCATTATTTTTACGTTAAATAATAACTCACCCTAATTGTGCTTTCGGTGCTAAATACAATTATGTGAATTATTGATTCGAAAAGCTGTTTAAATGTTTTGAAATAATATGTAAGCTATTGACGTGAAGAAATAAAAAAAAACAACTTGTTTTTAATGCACATTTTCTATATAGGGCTGCTGGCTAATGAACCCCTCCTGGATTTGACTCCCGATATGTGTAAGTGGTAATTTCTTAAATCATATTTCGTGCCTTGTGCTGATACTCAAGTGTTCTTTTATTCCTCACATTATTTTTTGTCTGTCTCGCCTCCATAAGTAATAATTGTAATTCAACATACTTTACTCGAAATTTGATTCTAAGTTTTGTAGGGTATTTAGTTCTGGAGAGTATTGAAACACAGTTCTCATGAGTGTTGTACCATATTATCCATGGTCTTGAATTGTTGGCATAAACCTTGTGATATTTTGAGAACTTGGGAAACAAAAATAAAGGATTTAATTTAATTTAAATAATTTAGAACCAGTACCGTACCATCACCTTAAAGGCAAATGACTCCTGTAAAAACGGATAGTGTCTATGCATTGTCAATTATGTTCCCTTTGTCAATATATCACAAATTGAATTCCACTTTTGTGTACCTATTGCTTCTCTTGATCACGTGTTTCCAATCAGTTTTCCGTAAGTATCACCAGGAGAGATGGCTTTGGGCGTCCAACTGACGTCACTGCAGTACCTCTGACCGGAAGGTCTTAGGTTCGAGTCCCGACAGTGGTAGGATGGCCTGAAAGAGAATTCTAGCGACCGGTTGCTCTCATCGGTAGTTTTCCGTGGTCTCTCCCGATCAATACCAGGCGAATGCCGGAGCAGTACTCTAACAAATGGGTGACGGACTGTGCGCGATATTTCCTTCCTCTTCCTTGTATTATTCTCCCCCTTTGCTTTTACACTTTTACACTAACACGCACTACACTACCACACATGCCGAAAGACCGGTCGAGAGTTTAGAGATTGTTCCGGCTGGGGCGGTGCACCGGTTGCAGGAGATACATATTTGGAGAAAACCCCGGATCTCACCAACTTGCGGGCGAAGATCCGGGAAGACCGCCACCTCCCGAGGAAAGAAAAACATGAAATACACTTACGGAACTAATGGCCTTAGCAGTTAACGCGCCCGAAATCATTCAATCAATCAATCAGTCAAACAAAAAGGTACCACTCCATTTGGGATGTTGTCTTCCTGCTTTCCGCCATTCTACCCTTGGCTCTCACACAGTTTTAATGTTAATCTAGCGCTGTTGTCTCGTAAGGTGCTCCCACCATTTTCATTTTAGTCTCGTGGCTTGGTAAGCCGCATCTTACATGCATGTCCTTTTCCGCAATTCCAAGTTTCACATCACGTCTCTCAGATTGACATGTAAACTTTTTCTTTCTCTTTCTCTTGTTTTCTCTTTAACATTCGTTACAGTGCGTGAGCGAACTCATTAATGAAGAACGAGGAGTCCATTACACTCCTTTTGATGCTGATACTTAATTTTCATTTCATAATGGAAAAGATAAGCTCCAGAATTTTCTCCATTCTAGGGATGTTTTTCTGTTGATCTCTTTTATATTTATTTATTTATTTTCTTATTTTATTTATTTATTTATTTATTTATTTATTTATTTATTTATTTATTTATTTATTTATTTATTTATTTATTTATTTACTTATTTATTTGAAACGAATTTATTTGTCCTACACTACTACATAATTATGTTCCTGAACATGTTTTAGACGCTCGTGGACGTTGGAACTTCACCGTGATTGGTCATCCCTTTAGCTTTTAGAAAGTTCATATAAGTACATTCAAATTTGGTGCCAATAGAGGATTTAAAGTATTCAAACTAAACATTCAATGGGAAAAATATTTTTAATTTAATCAGGAACCTCTGTTTCACAACTTATTTAACACAATCACCTTTTCACTGTAATATAAATTTTGCAGCCTTAAATCTTCAAAATAAAAAAAGCAACAACTAAATGTTCTAGAAAATGTAGTTCCAGAATTGTTTAAAAAAGTAACACGAGGAAATATAATTTAATATTAATTAATAGTTGTATATCCATTTTTAATAAATATAGTATGCTCCATATTAAATTTAGAAGTATTTAATAGGTCAAGTAATGTTTCTATGCGTAAGAGAAATATTTATTTTCTTCAATTATACATGGTCATTCCTCCCTTATACAGTAGTAGAGTAACTGTGAGTGTGCATGTGCGTGTGTGTGTGTGTGTGTTTGTATGCGTATGCGATTCCATCACTCACCTTAGACCACTTCGAGACCACCAATCGAGATATTGGTATCATCCGCAAAGAGAAGTGTGTTTTTGAATCGTCGAGGGCATATAGTTTACGCATTACAGGAAGAGAATAGTGCCAAAAATCGAACCCTGAGGGACCCCTTGTGCAATTGATATGAGGTATCATTCGACGCGTCTCGGTCTCCTGAGGGGTAACTGATAATTTGTTTTCGGATCCGGCCATAAGATTTTAAGAAATTTCCAAAAACTGCGATCTTCGGAAATAGGAAATTAAATCAACGTCACCTAAATATATCTATTTGGTCGACGTTGATTAAGTCCCTGTTCCCAGTGGCAATTTGGTTGCCCCACGATGTTATAATTTTCTTTCACAACAATGGCAAAATTATGTTTTTACCATTTATAAGTTAAAAAACGAATCGCGCTGCAGATTTCATTTAATTTTCGTTTGAATTATCGTACTTATGAAAATAAACTTGCAAAAAACATTCCAACAGTATTGCTTTGGAACTTATTAAATTTGATGAACTTTAAGTGAATACGGAGAAAATCAAACAGTGAGTAATATGAGAGAATGAATGGACATTTATGTTCTTACGTTCGACTTTTCATATTTACGTTCTTACATGCAAATACCGATTTTCAAATGAATGTGACTAACAACATAGTCTTATCCAATTTAACTTACAACTTATTCACATAAACATACAAAACATTCACCTTTTAATGATTATATAGATTTTCTTACAAAATGATTAATATATCTATTGTGGAAGTAGAAGTGACTATGGAGTTTTAATCTCTTCAAAAATTAGGGAACAAAAATAAAGTGTTAAGGAAATCCGCGGAATCAAATGAAGTTGTAGAAGATTTTGCGACAGAATATTCGGAACTAATTGAGAATTATCGTATTAGAGAATAACGCTGAAGAACAGCTTACACATGATATTTTTTTAGCATATTAGCAAAACAAAAAAGCGTAACGAATGTAGCTGTAAATTCTTTACTTTCGCATCATCCATACCTGCAAGTATTTTTATAGCGCTTACAATTTGCAGTATTACCAGTTTATATCGTATGGAGGTAACACACAAGACCGTTTGGTGTTGGGAATATTTGAACGGGGGTGTAACATTATTAGTCACTTCAGTTCATTAGTATGTACAATGTCAGAGACTGTAAAAACTTATTAGAGCAAAGGTTTGCAAAACATTTTTGAAATTTTCATCGCATAAAAATACTTTTAAAACAGTTTACGGCGTTGACGACGCCAGAGTCAACTACTTACTTATACGAGTATCTCATATCTCCCTGAAATTTATTTACTCTCGCATTCAGGGTTGGGCAAAATACTTTAAATTTAATATTTAAATACTTTGCCAAAATACTTGGTAAATAAGTTTTTAAATACTACTCAAACTACATTAGGTTTTTATTTGCTAAATACATACGTATTTAAAATACTTCAAATACTCAAAATTCAGTAAATATAATAATTTTGTAATATATCTTTTTATTGTAACAATGTAGTTGTCAATTACAACAAAGTAGTAATTGTCAGTCATATAAATTTTTGAACAATAACTAACCGTAATATACATATATGTATCAACACTTTCAAAGTTACAATGATATAAAGTCTAACTCAAATAAACAGAATTTGCTCTTAAAATGATTAATTTTCATCAAACAAATCATGAGGCAGGAATCCACTAGTTGACGAATGTACAAAACCCGCTAAGGAAAACAATCGTTCAACTGGCACGGATGAACACAAACTAGTGTTCTAACAAATAAACGCTTGTTTCATTGTCGGAGCATTTTGTCCAGCATATTTAATGATTTATATTTATCATTTAAGAAAAATTATATTAATTTTATAAAAAAGAATAGACTTCAAATTTAACAGCTGAACGAAGCTTTTATTTTGGTTTCAACGAGGTGCATTCATTAACTGAAACAAAAAAAAAAAAGAAACTATCCTCCTTATCTTCATCTTTATTTGAAGTATTTATTTTTTAAATACACCTTTTTTATGTATTTAAATACATCTCCAAAATAAATGTCCAAACGCAAAAAAATACAGTTTTTCAAATACCAAATGTGTTTAAAATACGTATTTTAAATACAAGTATTTAAATACTGCCCAACCCTGCTCGCATTATATGTCAAAAACTTGACCTTAACCACTTTATGCCAATTTAACCTCTTGTACAATACTTGTTTATAATTAATTTAAATATATTACATGATAGAAAAAAATCGAATCTAATATTAAGCTTAATAATACAAAAGTAATAAAAATGATATTTCTTTCTTAGTTAATAAAGTGCCCCTAAGGGTCCACTTACTCTATTGCCAAGCTTTGCGTTACACGGAGGTTGGGTTCTTAGTGCCATTTTTCGTGTTTGCATCTCATTCTTGTTCTTATTTTTTTATAAATAACACATTGTTAAACAAATATTTTATAAAAAATTGGAAAGAGTGGTTCTTTACTTCGATTATTTTCTGTCAGATCCGTTCCATAAAATGAAAAGGAAACTATATTCTTGAAACAGTGAAATCTCTTACAGAGAGCAGGATTTGTAGACAAGGGCAAGGAAAATCATTGGAATTGGCCGCAGTGACCCAAAATGTCTACATTCGAGTGTATTGGGCCGCAAACTCGTCCCACATTGGCTGTCTGGCAGATTGCCCATCTCTTGTTTCAACCCATACTATCTCTCTGCCACCCTCCCCCTTTTCTACAACGTTTGACCCCACCCTCTCGCAAGTCGCCATCCCCGTTTAGACAAACCCCACATCCTAATTCGTCCCTGAACCTTAGACATCGATGTCGTCTAGCCAACCAACTTATTGCGTTGCGCTCAATTTCTCACCACACACCTTTCCAATTTCATCCATTAATTAAATAAATGGTAAGGCTGGCCTCGATATTTACGTACACATTATTCTTACAAACTTACTATACATCAGTATTTCTCCCAGAATCTGTGAATTTTAACTGTGATAAACGACCGCAGAGATTTATCTCATGTGTTTTATTTCTGAATGTTGCGTTCCATCGTGCCTCCGAATCTTTTGCATCTTTGGACTGCGACAGAATGTTGAAAATTGA
Organism: Teleogryllus occipitalis; assembly: GCA_011170035.1. NCBI lineage: Eukaryota > Metazoa > Arthropoda > Insecta > Orthoptera > Gryllidae > Teleogryllus > Teleogryllus occipitalis. Next base: position 63,403 of record BLKR01015550.1, read on the forward strand.
ACCCTTGCATCCCTTTCAACCTTAATATCAATTCTGCTTCATCCTCCAAAACAATCTTAAGTCGTTCCCTTTCTATTTCTCCTGCAGGCAAACACTTGTCACTTAAAGTTCCACAAAATAACTACCAGAGTGAGTAACGTGTTATCGTATACTAGTTCCAAACAAATATGTAATACGTCGGAAAATGTATTGTATGACAGGAATATATTTTACCAAATCACGTTCGTAATAATGTGTAAGACATTTTCCCTATTCTGTCTCCCCCAAACATTAATTTTTGAAGAATTATTTTTAATTATTTTATGTCCCTGTTTAAGGCGAAAGGTCTCGAGGCTTAGCTCATTGGTCAGCGTGCTCCCTTCCCATGACGTGATCCCAGGTTCGATTCGCGGTCGGAGCAAGGTTATAATGTGCGTTTTCTTTGCCATGTACCAATAAATGGTGTGTGACGATGAGAAAAACTCTTCTCAGTCTTATCAGGTTGAGAAGACCAGAATACGGCGTGGGAATATCTTTGTGCTAACCACACGTATCGTCTTAACCCATGCCGTGAGGCCGGGACGCTGCTGGTAGGCCACGGTCCTAACGCGGGCAGTCGCGCCAAGACAGACAGGCAGAGTAAGGAGAGAAAAAAAGTTTTGGAAACACCTCAAGAAAATGAACTCTAGTTTTCATTCGCAAAAACCATGTTCAAGGTTCTTTTCAGCAGTAACTTCGCGCACACACCAGGATTAGGATTTATTAGTGGTGTTCCAAAGATGGTTTAGCTTGGTGCAGGTGGTTCAGGAGAAATATGCAATTGTGTTCCCAAAAATCGATTAGTATGGTGAGTCACGTAACTTCAGCACCTCCTGCGGTTTTTGAACGGTTGAACTTATTCCAATGCAGTTTTCACATAAATGCATGAAGGAACGGGGCTAATTAAGATATGTATTCATTTCTATTGTATCATTTGTATTTTTTGAGATATTGAG